>NNCF01127697.1:255744-282184 GCA_002313205.1 Laupala kohalensis | reverse complement strand
TATATATATATATATATATAAGTGTAGAAAATTGGTTTATATTCTATTAAAGGTAAAAAAATATCACAATTTTTAAATAATTCTTAATAAATTCGTTAATTTAAATCTTTCATGAAATTGACAAAAAGAGTTCAACTTACTATTAAATGCAGAATACATTATCTACAGGAACCATTTATGATATTACAATTTTTTATTGATTTCTTGAGATTAATTACCCTATATTTATAACAAGTTTTGATCGCTTCATATTCTTTATGCAAATTTTTTTCCAGATTTGTTATAAAAGAAAGGTGGGAATACCAACAGGATGAAGGCTCCCCATTAGGGACCTTTTCAGTTCTGGGTCTTTAGGGAAAAAGAATCTAATTTTTACTGTTACTTTTACTCAATCGAACATATTCTCCTTAAAATATTAATTCAAAACGACAGTTTTTTACCGTATATTTACGTAAGGAAGCATTTTATCTTATTTACAGTTTCGTTTCGTCAATGGTCTATAAATTTACGACATTAGTAACGATAATATTTCAATACAATTCACAACTTCTGATAGTTTATTTATACCGAAATTTAATACGAGCTGTTATTAAGGAAACAAAAATATCAGAAATGTACTCAAGAAAAGTCTCTCCCGGCTCAGTTACTAGTCTACCACGTCTTATACTAAACCCCGAAGAAGAAAGCTGCGAGACGTTGAATTATATCGATGACGAAAATAAACAAGGCAACAGTGGTTCTTGGTTTCACGCGTTATCAATTTCCACATCCAAGTCTCCGGCGGCGCAGGAGTCGCCCAAAAAGTCAACGCGGCGTTGTTACGCGAGAGGTAATTAAGCTGTCGCGTGGGTTTAGCGCAGCGCACGCGGTCGCTCTCACCGTGAATCATGCCATCATTTATTCAACCGCGCGCCCCTCCTCCTCGCGTCTCGCACTCCGCCACCCATCTTGTCTATTGTGCTCGAGCCAAGAACGCGAGTCACCGACCCCTCGGCAACCCACAGAACACACACCGGCCGACAGACCGGCCGCCATTTGCTTTTCGCGGGTTGACTCTCAAGTGCACGAGACACGTACTTGTTAAAATGCTTCAATATTTTTAGAGTTCCTATCAATGTTAATTAAAAATATTATAGTATGAGAATCAAAGAGTTTTTCATTCATATTTCACACACATCATAAAAACTAGATTGTTCTCTGTCATCTTCTAGCTCTACCTGCATCATGCGTTAAACACGACTAACTGTGTTGGAAAAATAGACGTGTTTAATCACATTTATTCGAGTCATAATCACATTTATTCGAGTCAAGGATAGCCAACAGGCGGTCGCAAAGTCTCGTCGTGTGACCCCTCCAAGAAGCAGGTGTCATCTATCAAATAGGGTAAATTTGAAGGTTTCTGATTGGGGGCGTTGTAGTGAACCCTTTCTTGTAGCGGGAACCGAAACTCTCACTTCTGCTAGTCGTACAGATTTTAAAAAATCATTTAGTACCAATGTGAAATAAACAAGAAAAACCCAAAAAGCAACTCAAAAAGCCCAATAAGATTGTGTCACGAATTATCGATAAACCGTTCGGAGTCTTGCTGGACCGAAGCTCCAAAGAATGTTGAGGTGAAACCCAAAGTATCGAAAAGAACACAAAGTTATTATAAAAATACTATATTACACATTTTTACTTCTTCATTCTTCAAACTTTAAACGTATCGTAATTCTTTGTCGTACAAAATGAAAGTTTCATGAAATCTATCAAATTAAAGTGGAAAAGAGAACAAGAATATATAATTTGTGAAAGGTGCTAAGTCCAATCTCATTTCCATTGTAAAATGTGCCACTAATTCTTTACACAGATGCTTTCTTTGCTTTTTCTTAGACAAATAAGGAATCTTAGCCTGTAGATCCTTCTTCTTTACGTAATTCACTTGACTATAATGAGATAACTTGTATCTTTCGCACGCCTTTCTTTCTTCAGTACCAATTTTACGACCAGTCTTACGTTCACTATATGATTCTTTCAATTATATACTTCCCAAGTTCGCAGAATTATACATTGCTTTACACATTTCACTTCAAATCCATTAAACAAATGAATGGAACATTGCACCTCAATTATTAAATTGACCACGGACTCACACAACTGCCATTTTGTGATGGTCTTGGGAACTCTTTATTGTCTTCTGTAGACTTTCCCTGAAGATATTTTACTCTCCATGGTTTTTTGCATCTTTCTGGTACAATAATTTCTCAAATTTTGGCACTTTGCACCATTCTACTGATAAGTATCAAATTATTCAAAACGATAGTTGCAAATGTTACGTTACATTTTTAAATACTAGTAAGAAAATTTGCGAGATTTCTCCGAGTGTTTTCTTGATATTTTCCGAGCTTAGATCTCGCGAGCAATAAGGCAAACAATATTTTCGAAATAATAAGTTCTGAAACATTAGGATCCTTAATAATAGTTCTTGTCTAACAAAAACACTTATATCTATTGAATACTGCCATTCAGAGAAGTAATATAAGTGTTAGGTTGAAGGCCAAATACAAACAATCTGAACGTCAATGTGATAAATTAAATCAAAAACAAATATTTTTATTTAATATGATAAACGTTTGAGGAATCGAGAAAATAATTTTATTTACTCGAACCCCATGTACTTGTACAATGCCCACGGAAGCTTATAAACTTTCCGGTATCTCTTATTCTGTTCGGATGCTGCGCACTCTCCTCCATCGCAACTATCTGACGAGGACGTCACAACAAAAGGCATCGCAACACAACAGTCGTGAGCTGCCAAGTCTTATGACATCATCTCGATAAGTCCCAAGAGCCCTCGAGGTGGCGACAAAAGAGAAGCGCCCTCAACGAAATCAGCGGCGGGGAGAGACGCCAAACGCAGACATTACACTCCTCTAGAGAGATCTGAACAATTATGAAGGGGAAGTATACCGTAATAGTCATCTCTCACTAATGTTTCGAATTACCTCTAAAATATTTTTACTAGGATCTATAATTGTTTTCTAAAATAATTTATCGGGCTAAACGAATGTAATACATTTTTTTGACAATTTTCTTGTCGTGAAAAAATATATAAAAAAGAGTGTGTCTGCTTTTCAATTTTATTCAAATGTACATTGTTCTTTCGAGTATGATGGAATTTTACACACGTGACCTTCAAAAGTAGAGAAAGATTACTGTCAATATGAGGTTTCGATACAACGCTCCATTCCCTACTTGCCCTCCTCCGCCGTTATTTCTTGCGGAAGTATTGTACACTTGACGTTTAAAACAAAAGGAATATTTTTGTTAATATCTAATTTTGAAGGAAACTTCCCCTATTCCATCCATTGATATTAAACTTTTGTTCTTCTTTACGAAACATTTCACACTGAACGTTCAAAATAAAAGGAATATTTCATGGAAATCTTTAGAGAATGTAGATTTCGTCTTATAAAGGTTACTACGAAATAATTTTCGAATTATTTTTTAATGGAGAGTTGGAGCGAAATGGAATTTTTCGAATTTTTGGAGCACTTAGGAACAAATTGACTTATCACAACAGTTTCTGTGTGTAAACGTACTATTTTTGTTAACACAAAATTTTAACGAAGAGTTAACATAAATGTAACAACAAAAACTTTCGTGCATCACCGGGTTACTTCAAATAGTACTTAAAAATTTGTTTATTCAATTATTTATATCTGATTGTACTTCAGACATTCAGTGCAAATTAGTACTCCGAAGGCCACGACTGAAACATTGGTTCTTCATACCACGACGTGATGATTCCCGGATAGCCAAGACTTGACTTTGCCCACGGAAGCCTACTCTCTCATTACTTTATTTACTTTGGTTTCTTAATGATATGATATCGCAGTCATCGTTAGAGACTTCTGATTTAAAAATAAAATAAAAAACCGTAATATCTTCAAAACTAAAAACTTGGTGACACAAAAAACAATTTTTGAACTGTCCTCAAGTTAATGAAATAGTATGTCAAAATATGTTCACTAACTAACACCTTTTCATGCTCCTTCGAGTGTTTTCAAGTCATAATACAATGCAATCGCATACTTCAGGTACATAGCTGAGCAGAAAAGCGTTAATTAACTAAGTGAACATTTTGATTAATTTTTAAGTTAATTTCTAAAACTTTTATTAACTTCCGTTAAATTATTTTCCATTAACTGAAGTCAGTTGGTTTTTTAAGCATTGTTCCCATGGTGGGTCAAAAATTTATCACATCTCACATCGTCTGACCCGACCACCTGTAATTACTCATGCCTCGATGAATGTCAAGTGCTTAATACCTCAGTGCGGTCAGAGTTTGCGCTATGTGATGTAGGAAGGGTCTGAAATTGGAAATCAGCAGTCCTCAAGAACACAACGAGTGACGCAAAATCGTGGAACAAAGAAGTCAACGCCAAAGTCGGGGACTGACCTTGAATTGAAAATTACGAGTGAACGAAACTGAAAAAGAATAATTATTATTCAGTTGACGATCTTAATGTACATGTGTTCAGAGTTTTTACGACATACATAAACTGCGTATTGCGTGAGTATGACGGTTTTCACTGGAAAATATATTACGTGGGTAAACGTCATCCCTCTCACAATAAGTTGAAAATTTACATATGTTCATGTAGGAAAAATGCACCTTATGCAAAGTGATTTTGCACGAGGAATATATTCTCCTGTTACTTCAAATACAATAAACAAGCACAATAAATGTAACTTGTATTTTACGAAATATAGAATCCATGACTGACTGATTTTGTATTTTAAATAATCAATTAATTTTTAACGGTTAATTTTAACTTCCGTCAAATTTTCAGTAGTAAACTAACACCCTAAATATTAACGAAATTAACTTTTGGAGTAACGAATTAACAGTTAACGAAGTTAAATTTCAGATTATCTTTGCCCGCTTCCGTCTAGGTAGTACCTCAGTCACGTTTCATTTCATTGTAGTATTTGTAAATGGGAAATGTAGCGAGCTATTGAAGCTTATCTACATGGAGTGATAGGAGTTAGGAGTTGGGTGGTAGGCCGGTTAACTTGGCCCACGTGGAGGGTTTAGTAGAAGTGTTAAGTAGTTAGTTATTGATACCAGGAGGAGCTGGATAGAGGAAGGAAGGTTGGCTTTTTAGTAGTCACAGCTAGTGAAAAGCTACAAGAGGCTATTTTCTGGCCCCATCGGGAATCGATGATTGGGTGAGAAGCACCACTTCCACCTGCGCCACCGATGGGGCTTCAAGATTCAAGTCACTTCAAGATTAACAAGTGAATGGTTTGTCTGAATGTCTACTCGCAGTAAAATACGTAACGAACGTTTAAAAAAATAAAATGTTATATAACCTTCATCTTTATATTCGAAAAGTTAAGAAACTTTCTGACTAGAATCTGTAAATATATCATTTATCTGATTCCGGTTGGTGTCACTTCGGCAAGTTGCCATATGATTGTCATACATCAATACTTTTCAATTCGATTTAGCTACGGCACAGATGGAGAGATCCATAAACCATTTTGCAGAGATCGGATAGCATTTGAAGACATCAAAGAAACCATTCTCTTTCATCAGAATAGCTGACAGTAGATGCAGTTTATATAAAGAGAATATAACAAGCTTCATGTTAAATTCGTCTCGGACTTTCGTAAGTGACACAGCTGTAGGGAGATAAGGAATTCCATTCGGGAAACATTTCTTTTTCTGTACAACGCAGGCAATAAACAAGTATTTCGTCTATTTGTAATAATTAAGAACAAAAAATATTTAAACCTTCACTACTTACATCAAGCAGGCTCATATCATGAAGAATCTGCCAATCCATGTAATATTGGAATGGAATCATTCTATTTTAATGTTTGAAGGTTGCTCAGACATCACGCACTTATTTAAAAAGTCGAAAATCCGACTCTACCCCATTGAAATAGTTTCGTTTGCAATTAAGGTTTCGCTCTCGATGATGGCAGCAAAGCACGAAGGATAATGAAAGGGCACCATGTCAGGAAGTCTGTCAAATGAACTCTAATGTGAATCCCATCTGAACTTGCCACATTTCTAGAGAAGGCAAAGGTTGAAGCATTACGAAAAAGAGCGATGGAAAATTGCTATGACAACGGCCCGATTGAATGCTCGCGTTGCCAGATATTATATTTGTGAAAGGGTCACATTGAGGGTAGCATTATTGTATATATACTAATTTATTTAAAAAAAATTTAATGTTAACAGTATGGCGATAGTTTATTTTTAACTACGTATGTAGAGGATGAAAATGATAAATAATAAGATATGACGAGCAGTGACTTTTTATCAATAAAATAGGTTTACTAAAATTTTCAAGTATAATTATTTAATTAAAATCAATGGATACTAACATTTATAGTTCAATATTTAGTAATTCTAAGGAAGATAACGTATTATCTCACAAGCTCTATCCGCAATTTTAATACTTTTCAAAGTTGAGAAAGATCTCCCGGACTGATGTGCGGTTTTATGAGCTTGGTATTATTTAAAAAAAAATATGATGTCATTCGTCTATCTTCGGTCTTTTGCACGTTAAATTTGCTGCGATAACATTATTAATTACATTCGTTAGTCTCAGAGCTCGGACTTCTGGGACCTGAGCTACAGCCCCCTTTCCGTATATCCAAGTCTGACGATGACCTTTCCCGGAAATCCTCTCCGTTTATCCCCACTCCAGAACACTTCCGCAGAAATTACTGGGATTCTTAACCCTACGATAATTCTTCTCTCCCGAGGGTGTCCTTGAGGGANGCTACTGACAACAGCCTCTGTGAAACCCCACATCCGCTGCCCCCCCCCCCCCCACCAATGCCAACCGCCTTCTTCTCATGGCCTAAGTGGGTGTGAAAAAGACCCACGCTGCGCAGTTATTAGACAAACAAGCTCCCACCGCCAAGCGTCACTCTTCTGTCAACAGCAGACGCTCTGGTTCCCATCGCAGGGGTGGGGGTGGAGATCCGACATGGGGGTGTGATGGGGGATGAGGGACGTTGCGTGGTTGGGCAGGAAAGCGAGTAGCGAGGTAAATATATTTGATACAAAAAAGAGTGACTTTATTGATTGAGGTTGACTAAAATTTAAACAACCACCAAATATTCTGAAAATGGCCATATACTCTAGTAAAATTAATTGCTCATAATTGTCATATTTTTTCCACGTAGAGGTTCGATCACTTTTCTATTCCAGTTCCCGATTCTGCTCTTTAGCTGCTTGGTCACAAATATATTGTTCATTTTTTAGTCACTCATTTTGCGGTTGGTTGGTGCTCCTGCAATTCTTTTTTGACGCGAGGGTGGGTGATTTGTCCATAAACTCAGTAAAAACTATCCTCTCTTACATTTATTTTTTCACTCTAAATATTTTTAGTACATTTTTTACTTTATTACATCTTATTTTTGAAAATATCTATCTCAAAAATATTTTTTGTTTCAATTTTGTCATTTCCTTAACTAGCAGACCTACCCGGCGTTCCTCGGGATTTAAAAAATTCATTCTTGGACATGTCCAAGAATGTGACATGTGGTTCCAAAACACATGTCATCAGGTCTGGAATTTTTTAGCTCATTTTGCCAGGAGTTACCCGAGGTTCTTATATTATATTCCAAACTGGTATGTTATTTCCCATATTTCTTTATACTTCGGTAATATTAATTATTCACACTTGATAATTTCAGAAACAAAATACTACGGAGAAAATCTACCAAAATTCACAGGGGTTTCAGTATTGTATGCTTGTATATACGTAATCACGAATTATTTTAAAATCCATTTTTTTTCTTTATTTTAAAATCCAAGAAGGAGGAAAATACAATTTACACCAAAAGCTTCATAAACAAAACAAACTTTTTCTCGAGTTTTTCTCCAGGTTTCCTTCGGGTAGAGGCGAATTTTTTACACAGACTCGCTACGCTGTTGACTAGTGGTGGCATGTATTGAAATAATAAATCTGGAATTTAGTGTTTTTTAATCGTTACGATTTATAAACAATAATTTCCGAATAATCTATAGTTTGATAATAATACGTACTTTTGAAATAACATTTTTTGTGTTTTATTAAATACAAATTAGTATTACGTTAATTTTATGGCACTTAAGGAACTATTTTCATTCTGAGGAGCAAGCTAAAACATTAAATCCGTCTCTGCCTTCGGGCCCTTGGTAGGAATTAATGGGACGGTTTCTTGCTTGCTTCCCCAGAGAAAATTAGCTTATTGTCCTCCAGGTCTGTACGCAGTTTGTACAGCTTTTTTGACAGTAAATTTATTTATTTGCAGTTATGACTCCTGAATTCTGTTGTTCCCAAACGAATGTTAGGGAGCAAACGCTCGTTTCAATGAGTATACGAAACAAAGATTTTCAACCCGATCGAGTCTCTACGCAACAATAATAAAACTTCCGAGTGAGTGAAACGCAACAAAATATGATTTTTTTTTTTGGTTGGGGTTTTAGGGCTCGTCAACATAAAAGTCTTTCGGATGAAAACCACAAGAATGTGAAAAGATTCAACCCCATACACCCACTATAGAGTAAAGTATTGGAAAATCCAAAATTCTATTTTAAGATATTTAAGTTAGCAATGTAAGGTACAAAAAACGAATTGATATTTCAATCAGTTCGTGAGGTGTATCGAAAAAAGAGAAAATTAAAAAGTTATGAGAATGGGGTTTAGGAGCGAATTTTCGAAATTTCAAATAGACAATGCTCTTCTTAGTGTTTTGAAGGTTATATGTGCAAATTTTCATTACGCTCAGATTAAAACTGTAGATTTGTATAAAAAACACTCGCACACCACCCGAGACATACGTAGAGAGTACTTTTTAATCTATTATTTTGCTTATCCATTCGTGTCTATTGATAGATTGGCGATTGATTTCATTATAAAATTTCGTTTTACATTATTTTAGAAAGGGCAGACGTTGCCCAAGTCTGTTGAAGCTGAAGGACTCTACGCTAAGAAATATATATATTTTACAAAAGACGAAATGCTAAACGTGCAAACTGAAAGGAGAAACTAACCAATACGTCCTACGCACAGAATAGTCGGTAGATCCCGCTGCTGGTGTGTGTATCGCACGCCTGCAGAGTAACATCTGCATAACCCGTCTGACTTCTTTTGTTTCCACATTTAAAGATTAATACAATTTGATCTGAGTAATTATTGTCATAAAATGCGATTGACTTGCAAGTGATTAAATATTTTTTTATTAAATATTTTATTAATCGATTCATTAAACACCNAAGGAGGAAATAAAGATATTCATATCTGTCATGGGGGGAAGGTTTTTTTTTTGTGTGTGGGGCTTTAAGGGCTCGTCAACAGCAAGGTTATAAGAGCCCATAAGGTGGCAAAAAAGAATGAATGGGTGAGACAAGTTTGGGAGAGGAGCAGAAAAGCGTTGGAACATTGCCCAGTAATGTCATTCAGTTGTTGGTGTTTGTCAGGATGAATTAAAGGAACGTGTACAATTGTTTCGGTCTTGCTATGACCTTGATCACTGAATCACGCAGCCAAGCAAGCTTGAACACTGCAGGACACACAAGAGAAAGAGAACACTGAACAGCTAAACAACACAAGACGGGTACAGAAGCACGTCAGGGCCAGAACTGGAAAAGACAGGAGCGCTTAATGCATCCTCCTTTAACAAGACGATGTTAATTCAACCGAAAAATTCCTCGTTAGTCTAGGATTATTTTGAAACATTGTTTGGACTGCAATAATTTCCTTATACATCTTAAACGTATCTGAAGAGAAATATTAAAATTTTGCACGTTAAGAGGAATTAATAAAATAATAAGGCAGAAGTATTTTTGCAGAAAAAAATAATAAAAGAGGAAAAATTATCAAGCAACCCCGTAACTGGAGATAAAAAATTCACTTCGTTTATATCGTCTCTTGGAAATACCAACGCGGCTTCGAACATACCTCATACAACAGTTTATCATTCTTCTACAAGTTTTGTTATATAGTTACGTGACTATCTTACAATTTATATTTTCTTAATATTGATAAGTAATTGAATTGATTGTGAGGTTAGTGACAATGGTACAGAGCCAAATGTATTGATGGGGTATAGTAGACAGTACATGGAGATGCATAATAGTGGTCCAACTGAACATACAATAATCGTTTATGTATGAGTCTATTGGGTCCTGTATCTTTAACATATTTAAAAATTTAAACACTATCCGAAAATAGCACTTGCAGTGAAGATGTTCACGATTAGAATTCTGTAGCGACTGCTTTAAAATAATGATTACTTTCTTAAAAATACAGTTTGTGTCCCTTATCAGAGAAAGTATTCACACCATTCCACTGCCTGCAAAACGCTTAGTTGGTGAGTAAGTTTTATCGTTTTACTAAACCTTGAATTCAAACGAGGAGCACAAAACATCACGTAATGTGTGGTGCTGTTCAAGAAAATACCCTACCAATAATTAGAACAAAAGTGAAAAGAATAATACTTATTCTCGAATTATAATACTAAGTAAAATAAATACTTATTCTAAATTTTGGTCCCATTTTTAGTTTGTTTTTAGCATTTAATGAAATTATATTTTTGATGTAAGACGTGTAAGGCAATAAAAGTCACACAGACCCGCATGATTATTATTTATACACAGTATTATTATTATTATTATTATTGTTGTTGTTGTTGTTGCTCGTTTAAAGTGAAATACGAAAATTGCATGAAAAATCAATGCGTTTAAATAATTTGATACTTCTTGTCGGACGAGTCCATGACAATCGATGTAAAAATATTCACCAAAAAGCGTATACCCTCGATTTAGTTTCCCATTGTCGTGTTCCCTTCTTGAGAAATACCATAACACTTCTCTATATTTTCTCTATTTGTAGCATCCATTGAGCTTACCAGTTCTTTGTCATTCCATTTCGTTCTACGAATTTTCTTGAACCCCTCTTTGCAACCCATGTAAAACTTGATACTCTTCTCAGTATCTATAATTGACACCTAGTATCACATGAACATCTTATTTAATCTCCTTCAACTAGCGCGTTCTTTCATTCCCATAATAAAGTTTAAAGTTTATTATGGGCAGTCCCCAAATACACATGTGATCCCGTTAGTCACGTCTAGTTCCACAGCAGCACATGCCATCGTCTGTTACATTAAATCGTCTCAAGTGTATTCCCGTGGTTCGTAATGAACACATTTCTAAATTTTCAAACAAAAGAAATTGATCACATTCCACCCTCCCTTGACAAAATTTATCTTTGTCGTCGCTGTGACGTCACATTCGCGGCCAGAACGCCAGGATCGACCGAGAACTTGACACCTCCCGGATAGCCAAAATCATCTGGAACGTTCGATCTGGCGAAGGGAGATGCGGTCGAGTGTGGGTGGGTGGCACGGATGGGGAGGGGAGGTTGAGAAGAAGAATGTAAGAGACGAACGAAGGGCGACGGAGGCTGGGAACTTCCGCAGGCGGCGACGGCGACGGCGACGGCGACGCCGGCAGGCAGCCCCTCTCTTGGCGCGGCACCCATTACGCGTCAATATGTCGCGGCCCGACGACAAGCCGCGAGACTTTCACCTCGCACAGTGTGGAGCGGTGAGTAGGAGGAGGGAGAGGGGAGACGCGGAGATCGAATGGGTGTGTGGAGATGAGGAAAGAAAGTGACGCTGAGAGATACGAGGAGGAAAGGGAGATGACTCGCTTCGCTTTTACGGTGATGGGCAAGATTCTTCCGCGAGGCGTACGAGATACAGATATTATTTATGAGCATAAAATAGAGCGAAGAGAGTTCAATTTTAAGTGGGTCTTCTGTACTGTAAAATAAATTAATTTTAACTGTAGTATTGCAAAATATTATTGACTTATAAAAAGTAGTTATGTGTTATATTATTTATTTTCAGGGTTTTATTTTTCATACTCATATTTATTTTGTATGCCTATTTGTCATGTATTTAAATATTGTTCGAATTAAGGAAAAATATTTATATTATACTATATCGAAATATGTAATGTTGTACAGTTTACAATAGATCTTATTTTTTTAAAAAAAGGACAATGTTTCGTTTAAATTGAAATGGCGAAAGAGCTCGAGTCTGATGACTTGAGCCATTTTCACAATAAATTCGATGCAATTCAATACATATTCTATTCATGGACGGAAATACGCATATGCAGGATATTAGTGGGAGCAGTTCCCCATTTTTTGAACTAAGAATTCAAATCACCTCTCTTGTTACCACGTAAATTGGACTTCCAGGTAACTCTCCTCAAGTCCAACTCGCAAATTTTATCTCACGGAAAAAGAGCATACACATTCTGTTTAACTAGGCAACTGCGTCATCCTCTAGCGAAGAGAATAAATAGTGCGCTGAACGCTTCTCTGTGACGCATCGTTCGTATGCTCAAATATGCGAATTTTTAAGCACGATTTTGCTAAGTCTTGTTCTTGCTAAGAAAATCTAATATCGCAACAAAATTATCTTTCTTTTAATATACATTTTATTGAGAAAGCAGACGAATGCAAATTTATAGTGCCAACTCACCTGTTTACACCTGGCAACCAGATAAAAGGGAGCATTGAAAGATAGAAACCTGTCTTTCCCTCATTCCTTATGTTTCTTACTATGGAATGTTACTTAATTCTTTAAAGGAGCAGATGAGTGTAGAAATTTAAAAATATATTGTTAACATTATTTTAATTACAGGTAGTCTTGACCTGATATGATTAAGCGACCCTTCGCGATTTGTGTTCATATTATGATAACTAAAACATATCTTTCTTTGGAAAAACAGAACGACTTCTTGTCGTACCTTAAGACAATCTGTCCTCTCACTAGAGAGCACTAACATCAGACAACCACATGTAGACAAACGTTGATTCGTTTGTTTTACGCTGATCTGGCGTTTCTGTCGAATCTGCAATTCGCTGTTGGTGTTATTATTCAATTGTGATATTAATGTCTCATTTTCTTATTAGTTTTTAATTTTCTTTTGTTGCCTTATTTACTTATACCATAAAAATAACTTTTTTGCGGACGATAGCAGTTCGATGTATTTAAACTCACTTAATAATTTTTGTGGCAATGATGAAGCCACTAAAACCAGATACAAAAATTAAATATAGATGATTCCCGATATTTGGAGTTTCAAGTATAGGCGAAGCGGATTATCGTCTATGATATAAGACATCTAATAAAAAAATTACGTTTCATTTGTTGTATAATGAAGTTTTTCATAAAAAGATCTTTAAACGAGAAACACATTTCAACGCTTACTAACAGTATTATTGCATATGCACATACTGTTCCTAATGCACTTAAATTTATGCGATGTATTTTACGAGAAGTTTACCTCTTACAAAAAAGAAAAGTTTATATTCAAACAAGGAAGAAGCATTAGTGAAACTATTAAAAGGGATAAAATTTCATTGCAAAATTAGAGAATTTTATTTATTTTCTAAAAATTCTAATTGCTAAAGAAGGAAATGCATTTTATGTATTCGTAAGGCGTAACGTGTGTCTAGCAAATTATCATAATTTCGGTTATCGGCGAAATAATGATCGTCGTAAATCGAGATTCTACTGTACCTCAATTTTTGAAGGAAACTTACCACAGTGAAATTCTCCCAAAATGTTTTGAAATAATACAAGAGAAAATAAAAGAAAAATATACTTAAATAGATATCGGGGAGTACGAAATCGTATTCCTTCTTCTCTTTCACAAAAAATAAAACAGGATATTTAATGGGTTGTTGGAACATTGTAATTTAACAAAGAGTAACAACATAACTCGACACATATTTAATGCATGTGTCGGGGGTGATTGTATTTCGTTACTTCACAGGTTCTGAACTGATCCACAACGAAATTCCCCTTTCAAAATAAATATATTAAAAGGTCAGGAAAAAGGACAAGTTTTATTCTTGTGAAAAATTTGGCGAGACTGAATGCTCGTAGAAAATAAACATGTAACATACAACGAAGAAACTATTATGGTGCTAACGACAGGAGGGCACGTCAAAAATCGTCGGCAAATTCCTGAAAGTACAATTTTTTAGTTGTAACTCACGGATCGGAGTTGTAACAAATCTTGAAGTGTCACTTCACAGAGTTCAATCTGGCACTGAGTCGCTGGACGGACTTCGAGCGCGGATGGCGAGGAATTGTCGTCTCGTGGACTGGTCGTCGATAACGTTTGACGCAACGGTCAGCACTTTCGCAGACACGACTACTCCGTAGGCAGATCTCAGTTGGAATGATTTCTGGTCAAAATCAACAAATTTATTTCGTCTTGGTAACCTTTCAATTGGTGGGCACGAACCAACTGTTAACTTTCATAATATCGCGATTCGCCGAAACTGTCCACTTAGGAATCCATAAACAAACGTGTAGATATTTGTTGTTCTTTGGAGTAAACAACGTTCGTTTGTCTTGCGTCTTGATGTAAACACAGAATGTCTTTCGCGTGTTTACATGTTAATAACATGGAAGGTATAGCATGATAATATGTAGCAGGATTCTGAGTATACATTCTGAGCATAGGATGCTGCTACACATTAAACAAATTTCTTTCATATTAGTTCATAAGTTTTATTTTGTTTAATTTGCTGGGAAGGAGTAGAGGAAGGTTCGTGATGCTGGATAATGTTAGGAAGACGAACATAGATATATTAGCTCCACACGTAACTACAGGAGAAGATTGTACCATCGTTAGTTATCCGAACATTCAATTTTCCGAATTGGAATCACGGAAAGAAGAAACTAACCAACCGTGACGATGTCGACGTCACCATTCCTAGAACGTATCGAGACCAGTCACATAATTAATATTGATAAATCTTGGAACATACAAACAACGACGTTTTTTGTCTTTTATGTGTTTCTCTCGTTGTACATGCAAATAAACAATGTTACTTTATGTAAAAACGTTTTTAGTTGTATTACATCTATCTTGTTTTAGAATTTTGATTATCTGAATTTTTTATCATTCGAGCCATCCCTCATAGGGTTCAAATTAAAGAGGTCAAAGTCAGGGAATTTACTCCCTTTTAACTTTCCCCCCTCCACTTCTACGACTTATTATTCTTAATCTGGGAAAAACAATTCCACCTCTCGTAATTGTCGAAAATAATTCTGAAAATTAAGCATTAATTTCAACTTATCTGCCAAGATGATCAAGGAAAGTATGCACATTGTAATAATAAGGCATCCAAGAAATATCTATTACAAGAAGCACGATAGATTAGTTTATAATTGGTCAACCTATAGGTTCTTTTAAACCTTTCCCCCTGAATAAATTGACATTTTTTAAACAATTTTATAAGTATTATATGGAAAACCATGTATAATAATACATAAATGCGTAACGCGATAACGTGTCCGTCTGTTTGCTACACAATCACGATTAAACTGATCGTGATAAAAATCTGGTAAGGATATATTTAATATTCCCATAATAAGCATAGGTTATTTTTAATTTTTTAAATGTGTGATAAGCAATATAGAAATTGTTTTTGACAATAAATGTCGATAAAATCGGGAAAAAGAGTTTTATTTGCTTACGCTGCTTAAATGGTTAAGAGATAGGTGACAACTATGAATGGAAATATTGTTTGCCTTAAATAGTTCTATAAAAAAAGCCCGCAACAGCATACGTCTATCTGCAAAAAGGAACATAACTTATCGATAAAACTTTATTATAAATAGAAGTGTTAAAATACTTCAATTTAAGAGAGTAATTTAGGAAGGAAAAAATCAATCACCACCAAATTTAATGGGTTATTTGTTTTGTGCATTTAACAAATATAAAAATCGTCTTTAAATCGTAAAATTTCGACGAATAGTTTAGATTTTACAAGAATTTTAATGAAATGATGCAGCCGCGTCATGCATCGGAAGCGAATATTCGACCGACGCAGCTCCCGCCAGATGGTGTAGTGTGCACAGTCAAGTTTTCAATTAAATTTGTATTATTATGAATTTAAAAAATGAGGATGCTGTACATGTTTTCAAAAATCAACTAGAAAAAGTATTTTGATCTTACAATATAGATAGTTATTATTATTTTCCTGGGTAAAAGAAGATTAGTTTAAGAAAAATCTGGGGCAACGTCGGGTAATCAGCTAGAAAATTTTTTTCAAAAGTCCCCCCCCCCCCCACCGTTCTTCTACGTTTTCATTATTTCGAACACTGATCCCTCACAACATAAGTTCGCACAATCGACGCTCTACTGTAGCGACATAAGCTTCCGCAGCCAAGACTGATCGAAAAGCGAACGAAAATATACGCGCACACATTCACCAAGTTCCACTCGGAAGGTGAAGGTCAGCACGCTCTGCGTCACAAGTTTGGACTTTTCATAAGAGCATGTGCCAACATGCCAACGTATTTCGGAGGGAAGGGTTACGTAAACCCATGGACGTTCCAAAACAAAATATCGGTGAATCGGTCGGTGGTTAACAATATAACCAAAGTGCAGACATAAAAAGACAAAGTACACTCTTCTTAAGACTGTACACAAAGACTGTAATACTGCTTTCATTACACGAAACGAACTAATTCTTCCCTCTAATAAAAGTGTGCATCCACAAAATCTCAGCAAATACTCCCTACAACAATATTTTAACAAAGGTCGATGATAATGATCAGCAAATTTACATTTAACATGCCGATTATAGCTATGGAGAAAAATCAACATTAATTTTCAGGTATAATATTAATTTATTTTATCCTAATTAAAAGGTAATTCAGAAGGAAAATAATAAGAATAAATATAAATGTGACCAATAAGTAAGCAAGATTATCGAAATTCCCGGGAAATTTGAAAGCGAGATTTTGACGGAAATAACCGTTTTGGTGGTTCCTATCCATCTGTCTGTGCTCAGCTATTCTGAGTAAATGGATGAATAAATTTAATTCACATTTCGTATTTACAATAGAATTAACTTGTCCATGCACGTGCTCTATTTTTTTCTTTAAAACAAAGGGGACGTCACGTGAAGGTCAAAGTGCTCTTCTGCATATTTCTCAATATGCAAAACGAACGATTTTGTTTAAATTTTCTGTACGTCAAGTGCAAATAGTATGCATTACATCCGCATTAACGGTATTTCGCTTAAAAGTTTGGCATAGAACAACAAAATAGATTCATAGATCGGTGAATATACATTATGGAAAGAAGTTGCGGTCGTTAGAAAGGCAATTATTACTACACCTGACGGGATGTTACAAAAAGATGTCCTGAGATGCCCTACAGGTGATAACAGGGATATTATCCATCGACTTACTTGTGCAAAAAGTTGAATACAGACAGATGTTGCAAAAGAAAGGACAAATATAAGGTAATAGTAACATGACGAAGAACAAGGAAGAAGGTGGAAGGAAGAAACTGTTTGGATTTTTACTGCAAGGATGGCAAAATTGGCGGAATACAACAAAAAATGAACGAGTCACGCGTATCTTACGGACGCAACATTTGTGCAGAACAATAGGAAATGATTTAACCCAAGGAAAGCACTTTAAGAATTCGTGACAGGACATGGGGATTTCCGTGTGTATTTGGTGCGATTAGGAAAGACGGAAGAGATGTGTCCACAAGGAAAAGGAAGAAGAACATAGACAACACATGCGCCAGGATGTAATAGACACGACAGAGAGTAGTAAGTTTATAGAAATAGAGGCAAAGTATACTATTAGAGGAATATTTTGAGAAAAAAATTAGTACACAAAAACAGCATGGTAGAGGAATGAATAACCAGCTAGAAATAGTATATTATGCGCAGACCTCCACGTGGTGGGGATGGGCAATACGTAGGGTGGCAAAGATGCGCAGTGAAAACTACCACAACGCAGAAAACAAGATATTGAGAGACCCCCGTTTTGCTATAGTTAAGGAGACGGAGTGACCAAGATCAAAAGAAATGAAAAAAAGATACGCATTTACGAAAATACATCAATTTCTGTCTGTAACGAAATTACATTTAAAAAACACTCTTACGATACTTATAAGACTGAGAAGTCATTAAATTCCTTAAAATAAATATTCAGAATATTATTTGATCTCATATTTCAAGTAAAAGAGAGTAATATATTAATCTAGCGACTTTGAGCCAAACAGAAGTGTGTTTCAATTTATTACATTCTCATATGTGAAGTACGTACAATTTNGAGAGTAATATATTAATCTAGCGACTTTGAGCCAAACAGAAGTGTGTTTCAATTTATTACATTCTCATGTGTGAAGTACGTACAATTTGTTTTATTTGCGACTAGACTCTTTCTGTGTTCGGTTTTCACAGTGATTTATTATTATTAATATTTGAGGTCATTCCCTATTAAAAAGAGCAATAGAACTTGAATGTTCTCATGATTTGCTTTTCTTCCATTTGTTTATTTTTTCGTTCCTCCCAAATTCTCATCATGCATTCAGTGTGTTCTCTCTATCATTCTTCGGTCCATTTGCTTCCTCTTCTTTTCACTGTAAATTCTTGTTCAAATCTGTTTTATTATGGTATTTCTGAATTCTTGTCTACCAAAAATGTCGTTTTCTATTAGGTTTATTTGTCTAAGGTCGTCTTCAGTTTCGCGTATCATTTTGATTTATTTTTGCTGGTGCTTGTGATGTCAAAGATACGCCTTGTAATTCTGCTCTGGTCCATTCTATATAAATACTCGCTCTCCTTTTTCTGAATGTGTTTGTGATAGTTTCTGTGTGTCTGTATATTTCTGCTGATGGTCGTTTAATCCACACTTCCCTGTTTAATAGTCAAAAAATTTTCCTGAGTATTTGCCGTTCTTGTTGTTCAATTTCTTTAATTTTCCTTGGTCCGTGTATCAGTTTTGTTTAAGGTGCATACAGTGCTTCTGGGAGTGCGACTGAATTGAATTGGGCTTTATCCGTTATTTACAATATTTGTAAAATATAGCATCGTTTTGGCGGGGCTGAGGGTCCGTCCGCCTATGATTTGGTCCTGTAGTTGCCGTGGGCTGTGCTTACAATATCCTGGTATTCAGTCTTAAGGAACTTGCCAGTTACGCCTTCCGTACTTTCATAATCGTGTACGATCTAGCAATATATTATAATGTTAACGAAACAAAATAAAGTTTAATTTATGTAATTTATCCTAAATATGAATATAATAGAATTAAAATTTTACGGCAACTGGTGTGTTTGTTAAGCACCGTTGGGAACCACGGATAACCAACGGTCAGGATAAGGAAAATGTACGTAAATATTTACATATTCTTACTTACTTACACATACATACTGATTTACACAATACACAATACTCTATATCTAAGTATTATACATATTCACGTCATTACATATTTACAAATCACTTTTTTTTTTCTTTTCACTTTTTCATTTCTTATAGTCATCTTTTTCATTTCATAATCCACCAGAATTAAGGGACCTGTAACAGAATTAAGGAAGGTCGGCAGAATCATTCTCTTCCATTACTTCTAACTCAGCAATTCTTTTATCTCTCTTTCCTCTAACCGTATTGAAGAAATTTCCAAGGAGTTGCGCTACCGGTGATCGATTGTCCCTCATGACTTCGATACCTAACGTTTACATCTCGCGGTCTATCCCCACGTTTTCCCTCCCGTAGCCTAAGTTTCCTAGATCGTTCACTTGTAACGCACTGTAATAATATATGTATTCAGTCTTCATATTCTTCGCAGAGTGGACAAATATTATTCAATAGTATTCTCGATTTTCTTGGTTTCCAACCCCCAAGTCTGAATCATGCGTAACCCGCTCTCGCGGCTTTGTTTAGCCAGTCAATGTATGGCTTCCTCCCCCATTGACCTGCAACTACTACCTGAACTATTAGGGAACGTTTTTCTAATCTATTTATTACAGTTATCTGGCTTTCGTGATTTTGTAATGCCAATTTTATTTCATTCAAATCTTCTCTGTAATCACTCTTAAGGAACTTGCCAGTCTCTGCCCACATATTACTAAGGTTTAGATTGAATAAAAGTGTTTTTATCGTTCCCTTCCAACCACTTTCTGTACTTTCTTCGAAACAATGTTTCACGATTTCATTCCTAGAATCATTCTTGATTTCTAACCAGTATTTAAGCGCTCTTAATTTCAAAATTACATCTAGTGAATATTCTCCAAACTCCCATCTTACTCCGCAGTTTGCAGTGCTTCTCGGAAGGCAGAGAACCTCTTTTAAAGATCCATTCTGTAGTGGATAAAAAATGGAGTTGTTAATGCTTCCCCAAATTTCGACCCCATATGCAATCACCGGTATAACTAATGATCTGAACATCATGTTTGTGAATCTAGGTGATATTTCGGGTATTTTTAATTGCTGATTTCCGTATTTCGTTCAAAGCAAATATTCCCTTAAGCTTCGCTCTCTCCTTATGTCTATACCAGTTCAAGTTCATGGATATATTAACTCCTAGGTAAGTGTATTCTTTCACTATATCAATTGTCTTTTGCTTGAACATCCATCTTTCATTTCTGCTAATAACCCATCCATTTTTTTAAACTATAACTTTCGTCTTGCCTGTGTTTATTTTTAATTTTCTATTATCACAAAATACTTCTAGACGTTTTAGTTCCACCTTTAGCCCAGTAATCGATTTAGAAAAAATTACTGGGTCGTCTGCAAATAGTAATCCTGGTATCGTTATCCCTGAGATTTCTAAGACTGGTGCATCTGTATTGTCTCTAAGGAGATACTCCGTTAAATCGTCAATGAACAGAACGGAGAGCAACGGTGAGAGGACACGTCCCTGTTTCACTCCAATATTCACAGAAAAAAAGTCACTAGCAAAATTTTCGTGAAGTCTAGCACATGTCTATCTACAAAAGTAACCTAAAATATCGATAAAACGTTTTCAATAATACGTGTTAAAATACTTCAAGTAAGAGTACTTTAGGAGGGAAAAAAACCGGCATCAAATTTGATGGGTTATTTGTTTTGTGCATTTAACAAAGATAAAAATCGACTTTAAATTGTAAAATTTCGAACAATAGTTTAGAATTTACAAGAATATTAATGGAATGGTGCAGCACCGTCATGCCTCGGAAGTGAAAATTCCACCGGCGGGGCTCCCTCGAGATGGTGTAGTGTATACAGTCAAGTTTTGCATTGTATTATTATGAATTTGAAAAATTCGGATGCTGTACATTTATTTTAGAATTTTGCAGTATTTTAAATAGTCGTTTGTCGTACCTTCCCGAGTAAGCAGTTCGCTTAAGAACTGAGATTTAGCAAGCGACGCTATTCGAAGAAATTGTTTTTTTAATAACTTCCGAAGACCGCAACAGAGAAGATTGAAGATGACATTACGGTATAAAAAACCACGCATGTGACGTAACTGTTGTGGTTTACGTGTCGTTGTTTTGCCTGTGAGAGGCGTGGTGTCGCCATAGACAATTGTTACGATAATAAAACTGCCATTCTTGGAATTCAATTTCATTCTTTAAAAAATAGTTTTTACTTTCTCATATTCGTAATATATAGAAAGTACTGTTAGCGTGAAAAAAAAATTCGAAAGCGAGATTTCGACGGAAATAACCGTTTTGGTGATCACTGATTCCGAAAAAGTTGTTTTTGGCATAGCGTCCGTCTGTCCGTCCGTCTATGCGCAGCGATTCTGAGTAAATGGATGAATCAATTCAATTCGCATTTCGTATTTACGGTAGAATTTACTTGTTGTCGATGCACATGAATTAATATTTTTTTAACTTTAAAACAAAGAGTACTTCACATGAAACTGTTGAATGTTTCACAAAAATGACTCCAACGAT
The DNA here is from genome assembly GCA_002313205.1 of Laupala kohalensis. Classification (NCBI taxonomy): domain Eukaryota; kingdom Metazoa; phylum Arthropoda; class Insecta; order Orthoptera; family Trigonidiidae; genus Laupala; species Laupala kohalensis. Next base: position 260,403 of record NNCF01127697.1, on the reverse strand, counting down.
TTCGCTTAAATTTTCTGTACGTCAAGTACAATTAGTATGCATTACATCCGCATTAACGGTATTTCACTTGAAAGTTTATTAATTAACTAAGAGTAAAATTAATTGCCGCGCAGTGTAACACTAGTAGTTGTATTAGAGTTGCCCTCGGAGTAATCCTGGCCAGGAGGATATTATGTGGCGGTCGTGTTTGATAAGAAGTAGTGTTACTTCAAGTGCATTTCAACAGGTAGCGTCACACAGAGAGGAAACGATATGTGCATCACAATAAAAATGTTCATAAGTTCAAAAATATTAATCTTTGTTTTCTTTGCCTTTATTATACTACTTCGACGCGCTAGATCTCATCAGCGTTCCCGTCTCCGCCCCGAGGTGACGAGCGCAAATTTGCTGCCAGTTGTCACAAATTCCTCTTTACTATCCTAATTTTATTGCCCAATTGTCTGTATATCTGATATCAATCATCATTTCCTCTCCATACAAAACACATTGCCAAAAAACGTATTTTACTGTCTCATCTTCTTCCTGACAAATATACTTTGCACTCTGTCGTAGATCACTCATATTCAGGTAATCATTAAAATTGCCATGTACCGATAGGAGTTGTATCGTTTGTGGATTCAATGTAAACCATTTTCTTTCCTTATATGCAAAATTAACGCGTGGAATACAATTATATACATCCCGAACTTTGAGACATTTTTGTAATGTCCGTAATTTAAACTGTCATTATACTGACATAAAATTGGTTTAAATCTTATTAGTAGAAAAAACAAAACAACTCTGGAATATCACTAAAACTGCATTTCAGTTCAGAATGGAAGAAAATCTAACCTTTCCGAAATCTTGACCATACTGCATTGGTAAGCTACAAAACTGCACCAAGGCAGAAAACTAGTATCATGTGCAACAGGGAACATATTGCTGCCAGTGTACCATGTTTTCTTTTTTCTTACATTTTGATGATATATTACAATTTTTGTTCACGATTTCGTCCTATCCGTCTATGCCACCTGCGTCATGGATATGCAATCTAATGACAGGCCATGCTGCTTACAAACGAAGTCAAGCGAGATCACAGTTGATATTATTTTCTTCATTATAAACTTTTGTTATAAATTAGATGATCGTTACTAATTACTATTTTTCATAAAACATGCGAATTAATTTAAGAATGAACAAAGAAAATAATTACACTTTAGAATTATTTCACTAACGTTTCCCAGCAGAACCGCAGTAAACAACGACGAACGCACTACATTAAGTGTTCGCCACGAAAGTTAGGATAGGTCAGTCACTCGCACACATTGTCGCGCAACACAACATACTTGTCTGTAGACGTTGCGACTCCATTGTTCATAAACGTAGTATTAAAGAAAACCTTTCTGGCACTGTAGGATACTGTGTGGTAAAGATCTGCACTTTCAAGTTTTATTAAACTTGAAAATATTTTTTTTGAGATTTGTTGTATTTGTAAATGGGAAATGTAGCGTGCTATTGAAGCTTATCTACATGGAGCGATAGGAGTTAGAAGTAGGGTGGTAGGCCATTGTTACTAGACGGGCCGCTTAGCTGGGTTTACGAACAACTTGGCAAGAAGTGGTTAGTTATTGATACTAGGAGGAGCTGGATAAAGGTTGGCTGGACAAAGCTGGATAAAGGAAGTAAGGTTGGCTTTTCAGTAGTCACAGCTATATGAATTGGGACATTAATGTGAATTTTCAAATTTTCTGGCCCCACGACCGAACCCGGGATGACTTGGTGGGAAGCGACAATACTACCACCTTCGCCACCGGGGGAGCTCAAATTAGACTGTAACTTGGCAACATCCCGTTTTACGACGCGTACAAAAGGAAAAATTAAAGTACCTTCACCTACAACACCATAGTTACATATTTTAGTAAACATTTTCCGGACTCTTTCTACATCGCACGAGAAAAGTCCCACAGCTAGGATCTTACTCCACTGGTAACAACAACAAAAAAGGATTTTTACGACAAAAACATATAAGGATTTAAATTGTGGTTGATAAAACACATGCGTGAAATAACTATATCACTGAGAATCGCAAAACGAGAAGACAGACTTACGAACACCTGCTTTGACCATGAGAACTTCGCCAAAAGAACCTTGCGCTGCCATATGTCAAGAGTCAAAGTGTTCTCCGTGTCAAGCACCGCAAACATTTCCTGCGGTTATGAGTTTACACGCGACGGCACTAGCTACTTGAACTCTCAGTATCTAACTCTCAGTATAATTTAGTTTTATGTGTACTCAACTTTGGCACGGTTGTGTACATTAATTCTGTAGCCCCATCCTGGCCCAGGTTTTTTCTCCGTTTTTCCTTCGGGTAGAGGCGGATTTCTTATACAGGTTCTCTAAACTTTATCTAGGGACGCGTTTATTGTAACAATACATCGTGAATTTAGTGTTATTTCAATTCTTATGATTTTTAAACACTATACTCAGAATAATCGATAGTTCGATAATAATTTGTACATGTAAATTTTTTGCGTTAAATTACAAACATATTGACATTCTATTAGTATTATAACTCGCAGCTAACTTTTTATCTTATCTAGGAACTTTTGCTGAAATTTTTGAATCCGCCTCTGCCTTAGGGCCCTTGATCGGAATTGATGGGATGGTCCCTTGCTTGCTTCCGGAGAGTAAATTAGTTTATTGTCCTCCACGTTGTCATACGCAGTTTATAACTGATTTTTTGACAATAAATTTATTATTATTATTATTATTAACCAGTCTCGTAGTAGTAGCTGTTTTCAGATTAAAGGATGGACGAAGAGAACACGTGTCGGAAAAAATTACTGACCCTGCTGATAAGCTACACAAAGATATGCATTGCTTTCATTCACCGCATAAAGGGGACCAAATACTCAAGAATGGTATCTTAATATTTCGGATCTAAACTCCAAACCATTGTTGCAGAAGATTACAGTGTTTGTTAAATTAGGCGCGGTGCACACCAATGAAACATGATTCATGAAACCGAACTCAACTAAAAACGTGCGCAAAAATGGTTTCATTGAAACGCAATGATTCATGCTACGACGCGACTTTATTAGAGAAAGGATAATTTTATTGCAAAATTATTTCTGTATCGTAAAGAAAAAAAATTAGTTTAAATTTTAGATGCTGCACAAGATTGTATGAAAAATGATACCAAACAACAGTCATTTCCAAGCAATCGTTGTCCTTATATTTTGGAAGAAGATAAATACACTGCTGTTATCGATATAGAATTTTTGAAAATGGTTATTGTTTGGTACCATTTTTATTAAAAATTTATGCATAATCCAAAATTAAACTAATTTTTTGCCTTATACTCGCACTGTAAAAATATAATTTGCAATAAGGATTATCTAGTTGGCGAATCTTTCCCGCTGCCAAGAGTAAGAATGCTGCTTTAGTGAAAGGTGGCGTCTCAAGAAGTGTCTTTGTGTTAAGACATCTCGAAACGAAGAGTGAAGGAGATAATCTGCCACCTTCGTATATTTTACAAACTGTAATGACTAAAATGAATGATTACTAAATCAGCGATCGCATATCTGTGGTCTACGGAAACTTGTACGCTGAAAAAATCTGGGCGCTAATTTCAACTTTTATTAATTATAAAAAAGAAAATTATGTCATAACAGATAGGTTTCGATAACACGTTACATCGCACTGCGTCTACGGTTGCATTGAAAACACGAAGGACGAAACATGCCCAAAAATATTTTATCTAGTAAATTAAGTGAATAATGGCGAATTATCGTGTATATCATGGTTATAACAAACGTCATGTTAAGTTAAATGCAATTTTGATTCGAGAATTTATGTATCAAATCTATATAAACAATCAGAAAGAAACTCTATATAAATTTTCTTAACATATATTTGATATAATGGATATAACATTTGTTTATACACTTACAAATTAAATTCGCCATAATTCACCAACTTTACGGGATAAAGTACTTTTAACTAGGTTTCGTCTCGATATACTCCTCTGTGCGGAGACACGAAAAGGTGCCACTAGCGCCGTGTATGTGTCCCTTTAGGATGAATGCAGTTTTTGAACCCCGTCAGTAGTTCGGCTGTCAACAAAGAGACTACCAGCCACGGCCGTACGAAGTCCGACTGAGATTGAGAACGTGCTAGCTGACGTTAAGGGGTTTCTTAGATCGCCTTACTTTACGAGTGGCATGTCTCTGACGCTACCCGAAGGAATAAGGGTGTTATAAAATCGTGTTTTTCTTTCAAATTATCCTCCGAGTTTTCCGAATTTAATCTTAAGTTGGGAATTAAATTCTATCATTTCTATCAGATGGGAAGGAGTATGTCACGCAAAATAGTACACAACGACAAAGTGAAAAAAACCCATTAATGTTAGAATTCTATTTCGAGAAGAAGTCGGCAGCAAATTTTGTAACAACAACTTCTTTGTTATGCAAAAATTCATTGATTGGTGTAGTGGAAATGAGTAACCCATTTAATTTATTTTTTATTAATTGTGCTTCATAGTCATATTTTAATTCGATAAAGGAGACTGATAGAACGATCTGTAGAGCTTTATAAAGATGTGAATGTAACATGGAAAACCCATTTCTGATCGCCAGAATTTTTTTTTTCCTCAACCTCAATGATGTCTGGCGCTTCCTG
>NNCF01127697.1:207808-255652 GCA_002313205.1 Laupala kohalensis | reverse complement strand
GGGGGGGGGGGTGCAGAAAAGGGACAAATGTCTCCCTGATAGCATGAAATGGTGATATTTAATGCTTATTTTTTCATTGATTTAAATATTCATTTCTTAATTTTTCATATTTTTCACATATAATTCACCTTCTTCATACTTGTTTCACTAGTATGCGTGCAAAAATGTATTTCAGCAGTAGTGTAACAGTGAGCGTGAATTTTGCTGCGCGACTTGTCACACTTATCTACACATTCAAATGTAAAAAATTGTTAAAGAATTATCACTCCATTCTTTTTCAATACTACGAATAACCAATCAATTATCAGAAACCTTTAGCTTTTACTTTCTTGTTTTACATACTATTTCTTCTACGAAGAGCATTGAATGTGGAGCAGATGCCCTACATTTTCCCACCTTGTGTACGCCCATGTACACGCACACAATTATAGATACAATTATTGCTCGCTTAAAATATGGTCAGTCAAATCATTCGATTGTTTTGTTTTATTTTTGTTTATTCTAATTATTTTAAAACATTATTATGAACCATAATGAAGAAAAAATCCACTGTATCAGCCATAGGAAATTACACTCTTGCAGTTTGACCAAATTCTTTATTATTACTTCGCCAACAATTCGGTAACGAACGTTACCTTCATCTGGGCTTAGTAAAGTTTACACATTCTCTCCATCTACCAACACGTATATAAAAATACCACATAATACACTCCATGACATGGACGCACACATCACCCAACCAATCACAAATATTGTAAAGAGCAAGTTTACCACATTTAACTTACGTATGCCACATACCTCACTGTAACATTATTTTACAGTGAGGTATGAGGTATATGTAAGCTAAATGTAGAATTTGTATATTAGTATTGATTAAATGACCTCATTTTCTTAGACTCGATTTTTAATTATTAGAAATACATAAATTTATTGTCATAAAACTAGTTACAAACTGCGTATGACCACGTGGAGGACAATAAACTAATTTATTCTCCGGAAGCAAGCAAGGGACCATCGCATTAATTCCGATCAAGGGCCCTAAGGCAGAAGCGGATTCAGAAATTTAAGTAAAAATTCCTAGATAAGATAAAAAGTTAGCTACGTGTTATAATACTAATAGAATATCAAGAAGTTTGTAATTTAACACAAAAATTTTTTTTCACGAGTACGTATTATTATCGAAGTATTCTAAATATAGTGTTTGTAAAGCATAAGAATTGAAATAACACTAAATTCATGAATTATTGTTTCAATAGACGCGCTCCTAGACAAAAACCTAGAGAACCTGTATAAAAAATCCGCCTCTACCCGAAGGAAAACCGGACAAAAACCCGGGCCAGTGTGGGGCTACAGAACTAATATACACAACTGTATACATAAGGCCGTTTAATTCAATAATTTAATATAAGTTTTACCGACGTAATTACAATATGAACACCTCCTTACTTTCCTTTCGTTGCGAGGAGCATACAGCTAACCAACGCTACTGACACGCGACGCTTATGAGAAACTCAAGTCGCCGCGCAGACACTCGTCAACGAGGTTAATCTAGCTCTTCCTGGACGTTTCAGCGATTAAATTCTACTTACACTAGTATTACATTAATAACATGAGATTGGATATCAGAGGAGTGGTGCGGTCACTGAATGTTACTCACCGTCACGCTTCATGTTGACCCTGAGGCATTTGCTGAAGCGACACGCCTGACATTGGTTGCGGCGCGTCACATCCACCACGCAGCGGCCGTTCTCTTTGCACACGTAGTCCAAATTCCTACGCAGAACATTCAGCCTTATAATTGAGGGCAGTTTCGGAACTAAATACAGTAAATTATTTAAAAAAACAATCATCGAAAAATGTTTTAAGAGGATCACGACGTCAACACACAAAAGAATTTTAATTTTGGTCATTTTGAGCTAAACACAGTGTATGTATAAATTTTTTAATTTGTTGTATAAAATGACCCAAGTACTACTCGTATTTTTATTTTTTATAATAAAATATACGATTTCATTACAATTCCTTATGGTTAAATATACAACATTATTGTAACAATGGTTCTTTGAGTCTTTTGGAATTGAGTACTTGAAACAAACTGTTTTGAATGATTTATATTTACCCATAAAACTAGTAAATACTATTTAAATATATAAAATACTTTAAAAGAGAATTTTAATTTATGATTTAACTCACGAATGGATGGCAAACTGCCCTATGGTTAAGGGAAGATTAAAGTGTATCCGTTTGTTCATTGTATTAGAGCATCGGTGTGGTTGCTGTGTCGTGCTATATTAAACAGCGATCTACAAACAGACCCTCTGCACTAATTAAGATGATGAGGGAAATCCTCATTCGACCGCCATATTTTTTAATCAGTGCAATTGTTTGTGAATCTCTGCTGTTTACAATAGTGTGACGTCATATGACGCAGATTGAAGAACAAATGCTTTTTGAACACACGATAAAATGATTCAGATAAGCTATTTTAATTTTATTGAAATTCATAATATTTTGAAAATTTGGGTTAGAATTTATATAAAATTTCCAATAAAATGTAAAAATTTTCGTACGTAATATATCCTTCAGAACCTCCCTCACATCTGGTCCCCTTTCTCTAGTCTTTCAGTGAAGCGATTTAAAAAAATTGTTCAATTAAAACAATATAGTTCAATTTCAAGAGTTAAAATATTAAGTTATCATGAGAAGTATAACAATAGGAAAATGATAATTTAATACTGCCATCAATAGAGATTTAAAAATTACTCTGAACTTGAATCAAAGTAAGTACAACTAGGATGATGCTATTTTAATTCTTACTAAATTTAGCAAAGGAGCAACATACTTGTTTGTAATACAAAAATGTTTGGGAGAGTTGTGACCCAACGGGCGGGGGAAGGTTGAAACTCTTAATGTGTTATTTTCAGTTTCAAATTTCACACAACTTTTTGTTTTATCAATATTAGTCTCTATTTCTTCTTCTTAATATTCAAGCAGAGGATTGGTTTGCTAAGGTAGCAGTAGTTCTTCTCCACTCTTCTCGTCCTGGGCCATGTCCGTCAGATGGTGATACGAGGGGCTCCTTCAACAACTGTCCAATGTAGTCTAGCCTAGGTCTATATATATATATATATATATATATATATATATATATATATATATATATATCTGCCATTAAAAATACTATCCTTCAAATAATTGTGCTAGGATTATCAATACGGCGCACGCAGAACACAAGCACAGATACACTATGAAATACATACACAGTACATTAAACTGTCTACATAATACATTCTTCCATCATATTCAGAGTCATCTATCTTATATCACCGTGTTCGTAATTAAGAGCACCGGTTCTTGGTTCACTCCTTGACCAGAAAGGATAAATTGTAGCTGAATACGATCTAATAATTTTCACACATACTAGTAGCTAAGAGTGTAAATATTAAGGGTTTTTAAATGCCCTTTAGCGAGTAAACTTTTTGTGACGATTAACTTCACACTTCTAGTAAAATACTTGGCTAAATTTGCTTTACCTCGGTTACGTAATAAAATCCTTTGGTAAACGCCGATCTGCGATTTGAATTGAGGTTTCTTTTCGTACGTTTTTATATTTTTTGTATTCTATTTTCTATTTTTCGTTTATTATATATTCCATAAAATAAATTATAAAATAAATAGTACTATGTGAAAATGTAAGATTATGCTCCTTCCCAAGTCCAGAGAATACTCTTTGTCATGATATTTTCAAAAAATACTAGATTTCCGTGTTCATTTTCAACCAACTCATGAGTATTTTGAATCCCGTTCGTTCCATATACAAATCTTTTTACACAAAAACTCTTAATGATGAATTCTAGAATTATTTACGTACCAGTATTGCAAAGTATCGCTCAGATTTATATGAGAAAATTTTAAAAAGACAATTATTAGTAGGTAAATATTGTGATTCAATAATTATTTTATTATCAAGAAAAACCTTGTAATAACGAGTAATTTGATAGAAATAAATAAAATGTTTGATTTTTACAGATCACGTGGTATTGACTATTTATGTACTTTCAATTCAACTAATTTTTATGATTCCTAAATATCACTGGAGATATAAAAAAGTAATAGCGAACCTGAAAGAAAAAGCATCAGTACCGTAAGGGAATTCCGGAAACAAAAAATGGTTTGTTTTATTGACCAGCGTCGCCAGCGTCCCAAGCGAGCGGAAGGGAAATCGTTGAGCAAGGCGATACCATCGGCGCCGTGACATCGTTATCTCTGTTTGACGAGCGACTGCGTGGGTGGGTGGGAGTGGAAGGAATATGTTGGGGGAGTGGAGGAGGACAAAAGGACAACGCACCGCTGGGCGACAGGTCACGAGGTTGCGCGCTCAACGCCTCGAGCGTTTGCTCCTACGAACACGCAACCTGCACAACACCGACACATTTGACCTCCAATGGACGTTGAACTTTTACTTTCACGTTGGTACGCGTGCAATTACAAAAAAAATTCCAGGATGTAGAATCGAGTAAGAATTATTTTTAATAGTATTTTAGTGTAATTTTCTTTCTTTTAAAGATACTGACAAGAAGGTATATCGCATGGTTGTAATAGATGATACAGAACAAGAATTATTCATGCATAGGGATATGGTTGGTTGACTCTGAAATTCAGCGAAGAAAATAGGTTTAAATAATATATTTTACAAGTTTTCAAATGATTTCACTGATTTTGGAAACATGAAGCGGAAAATGCTATAGTTTTTTTAGAACTTGGTGCGACTTTATAAATTTACACTAATCAAAATGACAAAAAAATTTGAAAAATCTTCAAGTCATTAATTCAAGAAAAGAACTTATACTCTCTTATAAGTTGATCAACCTCCATTAAACATCTACCACAACAGTTAGCATCTACCACAACAGTTAGCACAGATCTAAAATACGAGGGACATACTCGTACATGCAAATCCGAATGATAGTGTCAGTTATAGCTAAAAGTTTCATAAAAAGTCGAAAATCTAAAATAATTATCTGAAAGTATATTAAGTAATATATAGGTCTTTGAAAGAACGAAAGGCAGAAGCTACAGTAAAATACAAACACTCTGTTCAAACATCGTTTTAATTCACAGCCCAAAAGAAACGAGTTGAAAGGAAGCGTGGACTGTAAGGCAAAGTACACATTACTTAGTTCAATATTAGTTTCCATTTGATGGTAAAATTTGGGTCGAAAGAAATTGTATGGAAAACGCAGACATAGATGATGTAGGGAGAAGAGTAATTGATGGTCATCATGCCTTGTTTTCTGTAGCAAACTTGAATTCGACAAAGGAGAGTACGCATTATGAGGCACTCACATTCTGCAAACAAACGACGTCTTAAACAAAATTGAGAATTGTTCTCATGATAGGTGATCGAATGTAGGATTTTAAAGAAGGTTGTAAATTAACCGCTAATAACCGCTAATTTATTTGTCGATTAACAAAATTAGTAACTGACGTTATGTTGATTCAATTAATCGAATTTTATAACCAACTTTGTTGATGATACACTTCGATAACTAAAGAGTTTCGTCCAAACTGGTATTTAATTTTCAATAATCGATCTAACTTTGTCACCTTTAATTATTTCTTCATAACAGTAAAATTTGTACATACTTCACTTTCATTGATTCCACTTATTTCAGAAAATTATAAATTTTCAGAATTGTTCATACATTATATTGCTATTCGGGTGGATCCTTGACGCCTCAGAAGAAAATTTAGTATTTTAGAGGAAGCGAAAAATTGAAATAATACTTGGAACCTACATAAAACGTACAATAATATGAATGGAGCATATTCCAAAGGTTACAACTACAATCCACTCCATTGTCATAAATTAAGCTTCTCAAGGATTTCTGAACCTTTACCTTTTTCCCTACGTCGCATTAACGTCGTTCTTCCATGCATATACAAAATCTTAACGGAAAAATGTATTGTGATTTATTTACTATTTTTTGCGGAACACATAGTTACGCACAGAAAGTCGGAGGTTACTCGCTTTGAAATTTCTCTCACAATCTCCTCCGTTCCTTATGATAACCTACTGGCCAACTCTCACTGCTGCCCACCGTGCTCTATATAAAATGACCCAAGTACTACTCGTATTTTTATTTTTTATAATAAAATATACGATTTCATTACAATTCCTTATGGTTAAATATACAACATTATTGAACAATGGTTCTTTGAGTCTTTTGGAATTGAGTACTTGGAACAATCTGTTTTGAATGATTTATATTTACCCATAAAACTAGTAAATACTATTTAAATATATAAAATACTTTAAAAGAGAATTTTAATTTATGATTTAACTCACGAATGGATGGCAAACTGCCCTATGGTTAAGGGAAGATTAAAGTGTATCCGTTTGTTCATTGTATTAGAGCATCGGTGTGGTTGCTGTGTCGTGCTATATTAAACAGCGATCTACAAACAGACCCTCTGCACTAATTAAGATGATGAATCCTCATTCGATNACAAACAGACCCTCTGCACTAATTAAGATGATGAGGGAAATCCTCATTCGACCGCCATATTTTTTAATCAGTGCAATTGTTTGTGAATTTCTGCTGTTTACAATAGTGTGACGTCATATGACGCAGATTGAAGATCAAACTCTCGCTGTTGCCCACCGTGCTCTGTCGCCCATACGCGCTGCCATTGACATCCGTAGTATAGATTCTCCGGGAGACAACTCGTAAAGAACTGAAGAAACCTGGATTTGTTTTCGCATAGTTACAATACTTTTCTCATACTAGTTGTATAATTTGGAACGCCTTAGTTGAGCTCTAGAGTCGACTCAGATAAAAATAAAAGCATTATTTGAACGCCGGAATCAAATCAGGACCCCAATAAAAAGCGTGAATTGGGTCCCAAAGCTCTCCGAATACCCTCATCCAAGGCATGTGATGGGTACCGGAAAGTGGCATGAGTTAGAGCCATCTAGTTTAGAAGCGTCTTCACTAGCTCGTTGTCATGAAATTAGTTAGTTTGCATGTTTTAATTATAATCTTAACTTTCCCATTAAAAAGTTAAAAGCGAATAAACAATAATAACTTACGCTTGTACATAGCAAGTAGGTAGCAAGAGAAGTAGATTAATAAAACATAAGTATCTAAATTACTTACATAACAAATTCTGAATTTCCTTAAATAATGCGTTATAAATAATGTCCAGGGTTATGATTTTAGGTGCTAAGTCCACATAAAAAGAGGAACGGAAAAGGAGTTAAAATAAAGTTAAAAAAAGGACAAACATGTGCTGCTTTATTCAACTATTCAAGAAATCATTTTTCGCTTATTCTAGTTCATTGAGTGACAAGTAAATAAATCAGCATTAATCACGAGAAGGTAAAAATAGGAATCTGTTGAACTTTAAGAATTTAAGCATCTCTACATTAAAAAGCTTCTATGAGAAGATAGAACGTCTTTGTAGGTACTAATAGATGAGAATTTGCCTTTCACTCAGATATTTTCTATTGTCGAAGATGTGCTTCTAGTCACGCGTTTTCTGAAAGTAGATAGGCTTACTACTCGCATGTCCAATGCAAGCTGAAGAGACACAGATTGAACGTTACTTAAATATTTGATGAAACCATATGTAAATGGAAAGAAACTTTTTTGTCATATTCTACTATAATTAACGTCTATTTAATAATGAAATTAAATAAATGATTGTAGACTTATGTATACGCTTTNCATCTAGATGTGTATAAGAGACAGCGCATGTCCAATGCAAGCTGAAGAGACACAGATTGAACGTTACTTAAATATTTGATGAAACCATGTGTAAATGGAAAGAAACTTTTTTGTCATATTCTACTATAATTAACGTCTATTTAATAATGAAATTAAATAAATGATTGTAGACTTATGTATACACTTCGTCTGTTAAAGGTAGAAGTCTTCAATTCTTTATTTAAATTCTCCTCATATTTCCTATAAATGAAAAATGTGCTCTAGAAGATTATTGAATACATTGATTATTGATATTGTTTATTGACATTGATTATTTACATTGGTATTGATCATTGATATATGAAAGGGAAAAAGGGAATTATAGACACTGTTGGGGAAGAAGGATGAAGGTCCCGAAAATGAGAAAAAGGAACCTAAAATGCCTCCTTTTTCATCTAGAGACTAAATTGCATACCGTGGTATCTTTCTGAAGAGCATCAATATATCATAAGAAAAATGGTGCGCACCTAAAACTCCTAACCCTAATAATGACATTATCTCTCTATTTGAACAGAGTTGGCGTCCAACTCATGTCCAGCATTAGCAGAACCTTTCAAAGTCAATCCTGTGGAAATTACTTGGGGCCGAATTCGGGTCCATCCGTATAATTGGAAAGTAAAAAGAAAAGAAAGAAAAAAAGAACATATCTCGTGGCTCAATGTCTCACCTGCGGATGCTGCGTTTGAAGAATCCACGGCAGCCATCGCAGCTGGGTACGCCATAGTGCTTGCCAGACGCCTTATCTCCACACACGCGACATAAAGCGTTGTCTGCTCGCAGACTTCCACCTCCGCCACCCGACGGCTCCATCGCCGCTGGACTTTCTTTCGTTTGCTCCTGAGGATCACAGTCATATTAAAATCAAAGGGTATAAGGCGCACAACATAACTCCCGCTTTAGCCCAACAGCTTCTAGCCAGTCTGCAAATTTTGATTGGGTCTGCTAATGTACGACACCGGTGACCTAGTGGTAGCGTCTTTGCTTCCACGATTCCGCTGAGCGGTAGAGCGTGGGTTCAAACCCTGCTCGGAAAGCCAGCTGAACTAGGTGAGGTTTTCAGCTGGAGTTTCCCTCATCTACTCCAGACAAATGTCGTTTCGGTACTATAAATTCCCTAGCAACCCAACATCTCTCCTTCCCAATTCCCTTACCCAAGACCAACGGTTAGGTGGAAGAGCAGACCTCATGGCCTGAACCTCGCCAAACGGCATTGAATAAATAAATAAATTAATTAATTAAATAAACTAAATAAATAAATAAATAAATAAAATAGAAATAGGGAAGGCGTTAGTACACCATTCGCTCCTCAGAGCGACAATGACAAATATTTTCAGGATCAAGTTTATTTTCATCCTCTTTCTCTTCCGCACCCCCACTTTCGTCTCGACAGCGAGAGCACGAGTAGTGTTTCGCGCCTTATACACAACTAGGGGCTGCAGATTGTTAGACTGTGGGTCTGATGGGTCTTGACAACAGGTCATGGTAATAGAGCCTAAATTCAGGGTTATGTCTCATCCGGAAGAGACTGGTTTCTTCCAGGACAGTGGAAAAAAGTGGAAGAAATCAACATAATACAGATTTAAAATAATATAATGAGTATGAAAAAATTAAACTCAAAGCATCGTCCAATCTAAAGTACAGAATTTAATTAACATTCAAAATATCATTTTTGAAAAAATAAAATATTTTTAATGAAAAATTATGGCAGTTGTTTTTAACTGTTTCTGTTATTTCTGCTAAAATACTACCCATCAATTCTTTATATTTTCCCTTCAAAAATGCATACATGGGTGAATAGTGGATGAAAATTAAATATACCGTCATTTATGTAACATAACTTTCATATCACAGTAGTTAAACGATGTGTACTATTTACCACTAGTTTAGAAAACTTAAATAAAAAATTATGCTGGTTAGTTGATTCCACATAATCACACAATCAGAAAATTTGATGTGTTCTGAATAAGTGATATAATTTTTACTATAGTGTGTATTATTAATTATATTTGTATTAGTCTAATTAAATTTCCTTAAGGTTATCTATAAGAAAAATGCACTGTATTTTACTAAGTTCCAACTTTTATATTCTTATAAAAAATATTTCTTCCACTTGGGAGAAACTTATTTTTTTCGACCGGTTTATATCATTTTTTTACTGTCGCATGGGTTTCTCTGCGGTTTTTCCACTGTGAAAGAAACTTACAAAGCCATCCAACATGTGTCAACACTTTAGAGGAAGATAAGTTCCACATTGATACTGGCGCAGAGTTAACTATCCTCAGTGATGTACAATGGATAAAAAATCCATAACATATACTGGCCACTATGGCTAGACAGATTAGTAAATTAAATGATTAGAATTTAAAATATTTTATTCCATTTTTCGATTAATACACAGTCACCTTGGCTCAAGTTCAGGAACACATTTTATTAATCGTACAAATTCAAAAAAAATATATAATTATTCATGGAATAATATGGCGATAGCACATTGTTACGTCAACTCTGAAGATTTAGAAGAAAAAAAGAAATATCATGGGGCTGGAATTGCATGGATTCAGAAGATATAAAATCTGTAATAATCAGAATGAAAAATTGTGTTTAACAATTATTTGTACAATTATCAAATTACGAACCCAAATTTTAAGAAATCGTTCGTTATTTTAATAAGCGTTCATATATTTTAAGAAATCTCGAACTGCAAAACTCTTCCTTACGTTTTATGCAAATTAAAGTTATTATTTTCACAATAAATGATTCATAACTATAATATCATAATTCTTCTTAGAAATTGGAAGAAATATGATAAAAATTAATGCAGATTATATGTTCTGCATTATTTTGTAAATTACAAGGCTCCAACACAAAAATTGATTAGCAAGTTACGTGTGACACCTAAAACCATCGCCAACATAAACTTTTAGCTATGTACTAATTATATTTAGGATATTTGGTAAAACATTATTTTCTTATCTAGGCACTAATAGGATGAAGTTTGAATCAAAATATCATACCTAATAATATTTGATGCAGGCGAGAATGGCCAGGGCAGTGACGCTTCTTCCACAAGAATTTACTAATACAAAAGAAGCGAATAGTGAATTGAATGCGTCCGTTTAGTGTCTCCTTGACCTAACACGCACAGTGTAAAAGCACGAGTGTAAAGAGAGAGGTGAACATCTTAATGGCTACGTTTACGTCCAATACGAACATGACTGAATCGTGTGATACCCAAGAAATGATAAAGACTCACGTTGAACGAATCAGAGATTTCGCCGTAAATTCAGACGACGTTTGTGGGTTTACCAGAAGCTTAAAATATTGCAATTGGACACAAGAGTATGCGGGGCACCTGAGCTCGGGCAATTTTGGTGTCCTGAGACCGAAAAAAAGTTAAATTCTGCAATATTATGAAATATTTCATATCGGTTTACAAAATACTAGCCGATCCCGCCCGGTTTCGTACATGAGTTTTATGTTGTTATGATGTAGTTTAACCATTGTTATAATTTAATGTCGATATAAATTGAACTTTTCCTTAAAAAATTCAAATATCTTAAATACTTTATGATACTTGGTAAAAATCGAAAAAAACAAAAAAACATTTCCATTTAAAATCCTAATTCATAAAATGCTCTCTCAGTGAGTTTCTACAATACATATGAAATATCCAGTTTCTAAATTTCAAGTCATGTAAATTTCATCTAAATATCAAATTTCAATGTTAAATATTTTTATGTGCTATGATGAATATATCAGATATTCAGAAACACTAACCAATCATTTTCACTCCTTTCAAACTGTTCCACAACAGGTCCCGAATGTGTTCAAGGGGTTCTTCNATATCAAACATTCAGAAAAAAACAGTAAATATTTGATTAAACACACCTTACATACGGAGATAATATTTTAATTGATTCGTGAAATACAGTGCATCTAGTATACCACATCGTTATCACTAACAAAAAACTCCCGAAAATACGCCTACTCCATTGCAACCACAAAAATTCAAATATTGAAAAACCATAAAATCTTGTTTCTCTTTATTTACTTATTATTTTTGAAACACTTTCTTATTCTCCATATGGTAATATAAATTTTGTGACAAATCATTTATTTCTAAATTATTTCTTATTCTGTTTGATAGTAGTGAGCTATTATTAACTGCAGTTAAAAATAGTAGTTAAAAACTGCAGTCAAAGCTCTTTCAGACAGATTTATTTATTCAATTAGCTCGGCCCAAAATATTTCGGGCTCGGCCCAAAGTTTTTCGTGCTTGACGCAAAGTCTTTCGGGACGGCCTAAAATTATTTTGGGTTGAGACCAATTTTAAAGGGCTTGGCCAAAAAATTATTTTAGGTCCCTTCTGTCATGAGTGGCCGTCCATAAAAAATTACGAAATCAATGATTACACTATTTTTAATCCACTATACCCCTCTGCAGCTCACTTATAACTCTTTCTTACCCCTCCCCTGTCAATGCAACGTACCGCTAGATCAACATCCACTCTCATCACGAAAAAATTTGTTACTCTTAGGAAAATGTGGTGATAAATTGTGATAATATGACTTATTTGATATCCATCATTGCTCTGTGCTTATTGTGCGTTTTAGTACAGTGGGTTACAGTGACACATAGCATATAATATATACCCCATAAAAATTTGCGTTATGTAAATGAAAGAGAACTCTCCTTACCCCAACGTATCACAGAGATTTTGCATAACATACACGCTTCCCAGCGTATATGTTGCTTTGATGACACTAACCGCGTAACGCACGTGGAGAGAACTAGTAAATCGATGCATTTTGCATAGCTGCCTTCGACTCAAATCATACTAAAAAATTGTAAACGCAAACAAACTACTTCTACGCAAGCGTACACAAGTCAACTGACTAAGTACGCCATTGCGCGCTCATACAGTACAGGAAACCAAGAAATCTTTCGCATACCCTCTCTGATATCAACATAACCTAAAATCCAATAATAATACGCAAACAGAGGCGTTGTAGCGTACTACACTGGGAGCGTTAGTGTACTACTAACTTTTGAGCATGCGCAGAAGTAACTTGAAATATAATAGCGTATACGATAGCTCGCAGGTTAGCTACGTAAAAACTCCAAATAACACAAACTCTTCCTCCCCAAATTGCGTTATCTGATTTATGGACGGGTCTTTTGTTATCAATACAAACTCTTTCAAGGAATATTTTAATATTCGAGTCACTTGAGACGACCACTTCTCGGAACAGTTACATCATACGCAGTAATGAAAACAAATAATGCATGCAAACATTAATTCGAGTTGATTAATCGCGGGCTTAGAAACAACTGTAACCTTGAAGAAGTTCTGTTCAAACATTTTGCGCCGTCTCTATTAAAGAGCGACAGAGAGCACATGGCATGTTCTGGATCTCGACTTTAACCCATCAAATACGCATCAAGGCGTCATCACTCAATATTGCGTTTTTCAAGTTCCCCACCCCCTCCTCTTTCAAGACCAGGTGGCTTTGGACACAGTCACATGTGGCGTGTGACAGATTGCATACTTCCGATATTCCGAACTTAGCACGAGTTCTTCACGGTCGACGCTGTCCTCAAGTACAGTAATATATTTTCTCAAACGTATTATAAACAACCCACGATGAGATGGGGCGAAATAGATCAAAAATTTCAGACTCTTAAGCGATAAAAAGCGAGCACACATTTCCCTGCGTGCTTCGAAATAATAGTGTAGCAGCATATTATCACTCAAAACTGCTACATATTATCACTCCATGCATGTTATTACTCACTTGCATGAATATTACATGTGATCACACGGAAGACATTCTGTGTTCAAAGATATCGAACGCATGACAAACGAACGTTTGTTTACTCCAAAGAACGACAGATGTGTACGCGTTCCTAGACAAGAAATGATGTTGTATTGACAAGAAATACGGACGCTGTTAGGAAGGTTCCAGAACAGCGACAAAGGATTCTCTCGACGAATCAGAAGGTTACCAAGGTGAAATTATTTTGTTGATCACAGCTAGAATTCATTCTGACTAGAGAGCTCCTACGAGAAGACTTCTGTGTTAAACACTCTTTTACGACCGGCTCACCGATAGCCGAGACGACTTCCCTCGCTACTCGAACTCAGATCAGTCAAACTACTAAGTGTCATTAGTGCAGCATATGAACATTGTGAAGTGAAACTTGAAGATTTATACAACTCAAATTCGTGAGTGCCGCAGACTTCTGCACAGACACTGTATTCTCAGGAATTGCAGACGATTTGACGTGCCCTACTGTTGTTGGCACCAAAATATTTTTCCATGTTATGTAATGTTCTTTTTCTTTCTACGAGCACTTAGTTTCTGCTCCAGTTTGATAGAATAAAACTCGTCTTTTTCCCTGATTTCTGACTTATTTATTTTGAAGGGGATTTCGTTATGGAACAACGCAGTTAAAACCTGTGAAGTAATGAAATCAATCACCCCGACAAAATAAATAAATTGGTGACTCCCGACGCGATATGAGCACGCAATCTCACTCAACGTGATCAAAGATTTTAAAGCATTGTCACAAATAATAGTAACGGACAAAAGATGAAAAAGAAGATCAACCAGGATGGTGGTTGAATGTTGGCAAATACGATGGATAGTATGGAGTAAGGAAAAAATGTTGTACAATTTCATGTCGGACGTTCAATTTGTATATAAGAATAGGAAGTTGTTGGAACCGAATGGTGTAATAATATAAATCATGTGTGTGCAACGAGGAAAATTTGTAACAATGATATATCAATTTTGTGAGAAGAAATCGGAATTTATTCAAAGAAAGGAAAGATTCGAATTTTTTTATGATTTTACTGCACGGTCAACATTAGTAAAAAATAATCTGAAAGGAGGAAATCTGCAAAAGGGAAGGGAATTTAAAAGGAAGAAATAAGGAAAGAAAATAAATAAGAGAAAAAAATTACTAAATTTCAGAGAAATAAATATAAACATTGATATTTAGATTAAAAACAGTTTATAAAAATCCAGATAATGATTCAACTGGGAAATGAGAAAAGTTTAAATAAAAGAGTAAAACGTGTGTTTCGATTAAGTGGATCAACAAATTAAATCATACTGATTTTGTTTTTTCGAACGAACAATGATAGCATGAAAATATTGTTGCAAAAACCTTAAATGTGCATAATTCAGTCGACATTCGAATTTTCAGCATAATCAGTTTTGGTTCATCCGGACGTTTAAGTTTCTTTTAAATGCTCCTTTCCCTAGGTGTACAGAAGGAAACGTTATAAAGGTAAATTACCATGGTATTTTTTTTGCAAGAAAAAAATGGTTTGACTCACTGCTGTCCAACTGACAACCCTAAGAAATTTTGAGCCCCGCAAATTATAGTACATTTATATTAAATTTCTCAGTAAACGTTGGTGGCACAACTTTATGCTATAAATATATGCTTTCAAAATAATATTTGATGCGGTATGTTCCGTGTGAGAAAATAGAAAATTGTATTTGGAATTATCCCGTCATACATTAGAATATGAAAACATTTTATTACAACACTTCATAAAAAAAGTACTGTTTAAAACTAAAAGAATACACCATTTAAGTTTTCCACCTTGAAATAATATAAATTTATTGATGACAATCAAAATATCGTGTTTCAAATAAAGATAAATAAATAAATAAGACCCATTAGTTTTATTAGCCGGGTGACATTTTGCCAAACCTCGTCGGATCGATTGTTCGAAAGTGTATAGAAAATGACCGGCAGGGCAAGATTAGTAGGTTATGGACAAACCTAATGATTTTAATCTGCATTCTTAAAAATAATTGGCATTTCATAGATACCAATAAATGTTAATTTACTGGAGTCTGTAACCTCGATGTAAATAAAGCACATGATGAATTGCTGTAAATTTCGAAGGAATGTTCCAAAAGATAGTCGCAGTAGAAACTGCTGTGCAAAGTTTCATAGTTATTATTGAAACCCAAGAGTGGGGGAAAATTTGAACTTGGTCGTTATATAGTAGAACTAGCTGAATACCTGGCGTTTCCTCGAATTTTTAGTTCAACTAACTGACTTGCCAGGAGCCGCCCACGTCGAAAGACAACGCCGGCAGTGCAGCTGCACCATTTCATTAAAACGCTTTTAAAATCTAAACCAATCGTCCAAATTGTACGAGTTACAGATGTTTTTAATTTTTGTTAAATGCACGAAACAAAAAGCTATTAAATTCGATGATGATTCATTTTTCCGTTCTAAATTATTCACTTAAAATGAAGTATTTTAACTCTCCTATTTTTACTAACATTTTTTGGATATGTTGGTAAACATTTGTAGATAGGCATATGCTGTTGCGGACGTTTTGGTAGAACTCTTCGCGGAAAACAATATTTCCATTCATAGTTGTAACCTCTCTCTAACCTTTTAGGCAGCTTAAGCGAATAAACATCTCTTTTCTCCAGATTTCATCGACATTTATGGTCAAAATCATTTTTTATCTTTCTTGTTGCACATTGAAAAAATAAAAGTTAGCCTATGTTCATCCTGAACATCTGGACTACATCCTTGCCAAATTTCATCTCGATCGATTCAGTGGTTTAGTAGCAAACAGGCAGACACACTTTCGCATTATGCATTTATATATTAGTAGAGATAGATGAGAGCAAACCATCCATTAGCGTCGAAGTCTATAGAGGGGTCCAGTAGAGATCAGAAGAGGTGACTGAGGTGACAACGTGAATGATATTCAAGTTTCCACCGATTCAGAGGGTAGTTCAGAAACATTACTCTGTCTAGAACCGTTAATTGGTCCTTCGCAACTCGAGATTGACAATTCCACTCGCGTCCGCTGTAATATTCATTTTTTTCGATTAGACCATGATAAGGAAGACAAACAAATTTGAGACAAAAAGTCTCCATTATACTCACATCACTAGTAAGATAAACACATAAAGTTGTTAATGTTCCCACCCAAAGTTTGGTTCACGTTTAAGTGTACAGAACGAAATATACAAAAGTAAAAATAAAAAATTGTGAGCATGCTATCCATTAATACGCTTCTAAATCTCTCTGCTTTTTTCAGATAACCCTTATCAATTTTAAGAAAATTGAAATATGAGTACCAATATTTAATTGGCACTCGTAATTCCCACGGAAATCAGAGTTAAAGAGGAATTACATTTTACATTGAAACCGATTCTGGATTTTAATTAACTGGGAATCAAATCCGAATGAAAGTGTGATACATCATAAAAGACGCAGATGTACTGTACGATTTTTCTATGGCAAAGTGACGTAAGCGACTAAGCGCAGTTAGGAGAGCGAGAATACAAGGTGTGATATGTTCTGGGACAGAAAGGAATGCGCTCTATACCAGTAGTTCGCACACTCTGACACCATTTCGCCGCAGAAAAATCCCACTGTTACTGCATCATGACGATGCACTCCCGAATGCGTCACTCTCTTTCCCCACCTTCCGGAGACGACGGTGGCGGTGCGGTTTCAGAGACCGATCGACAGGCGAAGCACATTTCAATGACAAAAAGAATTCGCAGCTGTGTAGCATCGCTTCGTGGCGGAGGGCAGACAAAAAAAATTGTCGTCCACTGACATGCAGTATTGTGCTATAGACATTACACATCATCTTTTGTATCTAGAGCAACAATAGGTCTTCGTTCGCTAAACCTTGAAGGAGATGAGTGGAGCCTACTTTAAACTCATTATCGACTGGAGTTTGGATGTTAGAAAAGTCATTACCACTCGATCTATTGAAAAAACAAATCATTGAAGTCAAGCCTAGAGACGCCCATACACGTACCCATAGAAACGAAGTCTTGAGGTGAGAAATTTATGTACGGTTTCTCCATCCCTTTCTATGTTTCTTCTAAAATATTGTCTGTTAACAGTACCTTATGGTCTGTCAAAGTCAAACTATCCCTGAACAAGCCCCGAAGGTGCCCAAGGGGTTCACGGAGGGTAGAACTCCGCAATTACTTGACCTCGGCACTAGAAGGAGGAGATGTGGTCAGCATCTCGCTCCGACCGGTTCGACCCCAGGATAGACCCTGGTACTCATTTTACAGCAGGCTGAGTAGGCCTGGGAGTCAGTCTGGTTGTTGAGGTGAGATGAAAAGTCTCCACCTCACCGGGGACCGAACCCCGGCCATCCATCCAGCAACTCAGCGCTCTACTGAGACACGCTGACTCCCGCTTATGGTCTGATTCTCACTGAATTAAGCCCAAAACTACTCAAAATCTAAGTTAGTCAATAATTTAGAGGTCTGAAACTGGCCAAGGAAACAGTACATTACTGAAAACGTAACTATTGATTTTATTTTAATAAATGTGCATTTAAAATTTATTAATTATTTGAATTGGTTCTTTGAGCAGCAGGAGCGTTGGGGGAGGAGGGACAGGAAATTGTTGCCTCAATAGCTTTCTTCATATCAAATTTTTAAATTCGTAATTTCGAGCTATTGTAAAATAACAAGAAATTTAGGATGTTCTATTACAATTATTTTATCAAAGTGAATGTATTAAGAACAAGGACATTAAACAAAATGTGTTTTAGTTAACAAAAATTCCAGTACAACGTTCAATTTATTTAAACTGTGAAATGTGCCAATAACTATAGTATATTGCAAGTATTAATAATCATATTTGCAAGAAATGTTTTTCGTTTCAAGGTATAACCTCGAGCGATATAAGAAACATCACTACTCAAAGTAGCAGACGTATAAAAAGTTTTTGATAAATTCACTAAGATAATAATGATACCCACAAAAAATTAAATAAAATGTGAGAAATTGATTATCAATGTAGATTTGTAATTCATAAATTTTTACGCAAACTTAAAAAGAAAAAACTATTCGTAATTATGTTTGAAAGTGTAAAATAAATTAGGAATAATATGCGTTAATATATGTGTGGATAAAAAATATACTTATTCAAGTACATGCGTACAATGTATCATGATGCTATTCATCATGATACACCCACTCCAAGCGAAACGTTGAAGTCCCGCCCATGGAGCATGCACACCACTTCTCCGCCATTTTGTGTGAAGAGCAACCGCCGTCGGTTGGCTTTCGATCGCGTCGTCGCGCGGTCACTTGGCGTTCGCCGCCCACAACCTCCCCTGAGAGTGTTTCACCCCCATTCACTTCTTATCGACAAACGCGCAGCGCTGCCACCGAGTTATAGCTTCTTCACCCGCCGCGCCTCGTTTCCTGCAGTCACTGTCAGCTGTGGTGCAGTCCATAAATTTCGTAACGCAAAAACAATCACTTTTTAATGACCTCTCATCCCTCCAAACCGCATCTATTCCGATTTTTCTTACTCTCCCTCCAATAATAACATAACGCTAGATTTTTACCTCCCGACCGTTAAGAAATATTACTTGCTTTCCGGAAAATGTGGATTCAAATTATGTTACATTAACTAAACTTCGTTCCTCATAGATATGTGCCCTCACCAAGCGGTTAAGTACAAGGGCTATAGTGATACTCTTAAAGGATAAAAGATGCCCAGTGAAACATAACCTTAAAAACTTAGCGTTACGTAAATGTTTAATACTTCTCTATTCAATCTTAACGCAGTGTAACGATGGCCCCCTAGAGTGCGGTACGTATTTAATGTATAGTAATTTATGGACGGTTCCTTTCTCGCAATATGTTATTCAAGATACACGAAGATTCGCGGTAGAAAAATTAAAAAATCTCACTCAAATATTTACAAAAAATATATAAAAATGTGGGTTTCTAAATAAATTGAATCGACTGTTTTACAAAAAAGAAAAGTAAAATCTGCCACTAAATAACCTTCATATTAAAAAAGAGTGTTATTTCAAATAAAAAATTAAGTCATTAACATAATTTTATTTCTATTTCTTTGATACCAATATTAAATCTGGACGTAGTCTCGTAATTTTATGAACTATTGTTCTTACGGTAGGGTTTCGGAATGTGACCAACTCGATAAATAATTGTAAATGGATGTAAATACTTATCTTCCAAAACATCTAAGACAAAGACAATGTATGATGTTGATGAGTGGTTAGCGTATTTGTTTACAGAAAAATGGAACAAACATAGATATTAATACCATTGCATTACATATTTGTTAATCTTTAAATCTCCCACCTTGGTTCAGAAAGAACTAATTTTTCAAAATAAATTTAAAAGTCTTCCACCCTAAAATAAATTTCAAGAGTATAGTAACTAAACTGAATGAAAATATTGAAACATTAGTCGAATATCATATACACCTTGATCGAAAAGAAAGCCTCAAAATTTTAAAAGAAACACTTCATTAATACATATCGGTTCTTGAGTGAACTGACAGAATTGGGCAACTACGAGATTTTTATAACTTAAGAAGCAACGGAAGAATTGTATCTTGAGCCTAATTAATATATTTCGTAAAACTTTACCCAACCCTCGGAACCCAAAAAAGAAAATTATTATAAGAATAAAATTTCTATTTTGTTCCAAAAAAAATATATCAAATTTATAGATTTCACAGAAAAGAATAACTTTTTTACTGCTCCTGTAACGAGAGAATAGCGGCATGATTGGTTCCGAAGCCTAAATTATTTATTGATAAAAAAGAACTCATGTTTTGACAGGGGATGGGTAAAATGACGATAGATCGACTTGCAGGCATTTGGTGAGGAAAAAAAATCTGACGCAATGTTTATCTTTAACCGACAACAATTTTTTGAATTCTAGTTCTAAAAACATTTGTTTTGTCACAACCGAGGAAAGGAAACTCAAAAATAAACTCGAAATATAATACAACGGCGAGCTCCTCATTTTGTGACATAATTGTAGGGTATTTAATACACTCACACTATAATGAACAATAGCTCCTGGTGTAACCAATGACTCAAAGATGTGCACAATCACGATTATATTTATACCCCTCATTCTATTCCGCACGTTTAAAATAGAAAATTACACTGCGTTTGCTTCATAAAAAAGCATGGAATTCAGAATAACAACGAACTATTGTTGGTCAATGCCTAAGAGATACCCACACTTCCAGTGGCGGATGTAGACCGCAGTGAAAGGGGTGGGCTACCCGAGGAGGGATCGAGGGAGCATTTCTGTTATAAAATCATGGTTTTACAATACAAATTTCATAAATATTATCTTTTATATAAAATACATCAACTCATCAAATAGATAATCAACAATTATCAGTATTAAATAGTAACCAAATTTATTGACTCTTTAAAAAGCCAACGTATGCCCTTATCTGTTGAGAGTTCAGGCTATAACCCCCTTAGCACCCCCCGTTCCCCAATTAGATCCGTCACTGCCCGTGATCGTGGTGAAACCCGAAAGAGCGTCTGGGTGTGCCCCAATTGGAGTCTGAGGTAAAACCCCATGCGAATGAAGCGGATCGATTAAATGAAATAAAGTAAAAAGGTAAAGGAACAATGAAATGTATAAGGTATTATCATGAGATAATAAAAGTGTTTCGCAATTTTTTTTTAAACTATGGAACATGTTTTATTTTTAATTTTGTTTCTTCGATTTTGGAAATTATATAAACTGAATACGATTTCTGGATTTAATATAAAAGAAATGTATATCTCAAATGTTGGCTCTGCTTGTAATATATAAATAGACGTAGCATATAACGTTTGATTAATAACTCGTTCATGTTAGTTTTAAGGAAAGTGATAATGAAGACCGGATTAATATTGGAGATGAACTATACCGGAAATGGACGTAGGACATCAAAACCACGCACGGAATACATTTGATGTGTATTTGTACAACTAACAACGATTGTAGATAAACCAGATCCTTCCTACGATAAACCCATTTGAAAAACGTATGACGGCGAACGGCGTCCAATGGCGATTTCGTAGCTGTTCTCCCACATCCATCACTGTCTGGGCGTCGGAGGCGTGAAACAGCCGCCTTATCTACGTCGCATCGAACGCCACTTTGTAGCGCTTTGACTTGGAGGAAAGTCAAAGATGGTGTCTGGGGGACGGGGGGTGGAGAAAATGTATGTCGAGAGAGAAAGGAAGGCAAGTCGGAGACGACAGTGGGGGTTGCTTTTTCAAAGTAGTGATTGGGGTGTTGGTGGAGGGTGGGACTCTCGCCGAGGTGGAAAGAGTGATAGAGGAAGGTAGTTATTTTTTACAGCGATGGCGACGTTGTGGTGAGCGAAGTGGGTGTAGTTGTGTAATAAGGGGGGGGGGAGGGAGTTAAGCGGAGAATTCGGAGCCAGGGTGAATTAGGAAATATTATAATGGAGAAGGGGAAGTAAAACGCGGTAATAACTGCGCTACATTAGAATACCCGGGAAATAAAAGAATCGGGAGTATGATAGAACGGAGAGGAAGAATCACTTGAGGACTAGGGTTATAAATACATTTTTTCCCTAAAAGCAGTTACAAACTCTGCATGACCACGTAGGGATAAATAAATAAATTTACTCTCCCGAAACACGTAAAGGACCGTACCATCAATTCCAATAGCGGGTCAAAAGACAGTGTCAGTTAAATACTTCTAAAATAAGTTATTTCACAAAGACGTATACTCTTAGATTTTATTATTCACAAAATAAAAAGTAACTATTAATATAACGCAAAATTCAAGATTGGTAATATAGCATAGTATCAAAGGCACTCCCACACCAATACTCGAGCCTAGAGAACCTATATGAATCCTCCTCTACTCGAAAGAAAACCGGAGAAAATTCCGAGTTAGGACGGGGCAACTGAAACAATATACACAATCGCGCAAATATGAGTACAGATAGTCCAATTAATTGGGGTACCGACAACTAATGAGGCCCGGGGCAGGAGTCCTTTGGGATGTCCCATGTTCAAGACCCATATAAACGTGTTTCTGTCTCGTTTCTTATCACATAAAGAAGTTTGAAGTTCAAACATTAGTTTTCAAGAATATTTATTTTACTGTTATTGTTATTCATTTGTTATTTATTTTACTGTTATGAAATAATTTTAGAGTATATTTCTATTTGAATTTACATTTTGCTACTAATGAATAAGTTTTATTGCCAAACCAGCAGTTGCTAAGTGCGTATGATCACGAAAGAGATAGTAAACTAAGTTACTGTCTGGAAACAAGCAAGGGATCACCCCATCAATTCCGATCAAGGGCCCAAGGATAGTGGCGGATTTAATATATATAAAAGAAATTATTTAATAAATATATACTGTTATAATTTATCATTCCAAAATGAATCGTAGATACTAGTTCGATAGAAATTCGGGAACAGTTATAACAAAAGTATTGAATGACATTCCCGCCCATGAAAAATCCGCCACTACCCGAAAGAAAACCGGAGGAAAACCCGGTCCAGAATGGTGCACACAATCTTGCCAAGGTTGCGTACAGTTAAAAATAAACTATTTTAAATAAAAAGGATCAAAAACAACGTCTGAAAAAAAGGAATTTGATCACTATCTAGGGTACTATAAAAATGGCGTGATAAAATCCGAAATCATATGGAAAACAATATATATTGGGAAATTGGAACTCTCCTTAACTCCTTTTTTTTAGTTAGATTACTAATTTTGGGGATTGATTTGGAAGACCCCTTCAGGATGAGGACGGGGACGGACCACTCCCCATGTCGCCGCGTAGCTACGCTGCTGAGTTCAGTTGAGTATGGAGAGACGGCTGATAAGCCAGGGACAGCAAAACCGTCAGTGATGGCACGGCGGCAGTAGACGGCGGTGTGGCGTCGAAATGATTAAGCGCCCTTCGACTTCTGCCACGCTCTCTTCGGCGCGGCGGCGGCGGCGGCGCGGGGGTGACGCAACGGTGGGTCTGAATATTTGATGTGGGAGCCGTCACATGCCGTTCTCCCCCGATGCGGCGTTCCGAAAACCCTTCGACGTGAACGAAAGCCACGGATCCACCTTCAACAATCACCCACCACCACACCCACACGCCTCTCAATAATTACAACATGGCCGACATGCCAAGCATCTTCTATTTAAGGGTGTATTTTTTTCTGTTATGATTGTTACGATCTTTTAATGACACTCGTTTGGAACAGGGTTCACGAAACAAAATGGCGCGGATGTAAAGAAATATTCAGATATGGAATTGAAAGGACTCTCGAAATGTATCATACAAATACTCGTACGAAATTTATTAAGACCTTCATTTTCGATTTTCAAACGCATCGTCGGAATGCCTGAACACTGATTCTCAATATAAGAGCATGAAACTTGAGAAAAAATTTTAGTTGTTCGGGAGAATCAAAAATTAATCTGCCATCAGCAATAATTCAACTATTCATTTCTTATACATTTAAAAGTATACTTCGAAAAGTCATAGTATAGATCAAGATTCAAAAAGTGGAAATATTGAATTAGGATATTTTTGAAAATAAAATTCGTAATTTTTATTATTTTAAAGAGTTTATTTTTCAGTACTCTAAATTGATTCTTTTAAGTAATATTTTTTTGAAATATCCAAACACGTATCCAAACTTCTCCCCGCAAAAATTTCTATCCACTCTTTTTACGTACTTGATTGTATTCTTTCTTCGTTGAATGTATAAGTTGATTGCTTCTATGAGAAATATTTTGGTTATTTATACGATAATAATATTATGAGAAAATGCTCTGATTTAGAGTTATTTATTTCAATGTTGCAACGAATAAAATGAAGATTCCAAAATAAAGTTTTCAAGAGTTCAAGAATGTTTTACTCAATTATTTCCTAACAACTACACCAACAATTGTATTAATCTTGACTTTCAAACAAACAAAAACTTGAGGTATTTGGTGCGGAAAATGAAACTTGTCAGAGCAGTGGTAATCTGCTATGGTCAGTACAAGTCGAAAGTTGAATCCACCAGATCAGCGCCGAGTCAATATAACCGGTAGTTCGATGAGTAGCAGACTTCACTCATAAACTGTCCTGTGAGCAGAGAAGGAAATTCAAAATATTTTTGCTTAAAGACATGAAAATGTTTTAAACAGTCAAGTTGACATGGATACCAGGAAACAATTTTCCCTTTGATTTTCACAAAAACCCAATATTAGAAAAAACTGATATTGATAGAAAACATGTATAGGAAAGCAGTCCATAGTTAAAACTATAAATAAAATGTATAAAATAGTAATAGTACTTAAGTTTGTTCAAATTACTTGAATTCGAGGGGGGAAGCCTTATCATATGCCCCTTCCTTCAAAAATGTCAGTGAGTTAACAATTTACTCCAACGTCATCTCGATAATGATAAAGGTGCCATTATCACTTCCATCACTGCACACCCCTACGAAGTTGATAATATCGTGACTAGCGCATCACTGTTTCCATGGAAACCATAACAGCAATTCATGATATATCAATGGCAACTGTCAAAACAGTTTTGCTTGCCTACTACCAACTGACTCTTTCCTTCATTAGAGTCATCCGCTCTATCTTTATGTCAATCTCTTGCGTTGTGCCAAGTTACTAAAGCATTAATGAATCCATCAAAGCATTTCAATGAAGGGTATAAACATACTTATTATTTATTAAACCATTGTTATTTCTATCATAGAGATTTAAAAGTTCTATCTAACAAATCAATTAAATTCATTGAATTTCTAACTAAAAATTTCTTTCTATGTCTTTCATCTGAATGTTACGCACATTGGACGACAAAAAAAAACATAATTGGTTTTGGTACATGAGTTTTTGCCATAACTTGCGTTTCGTTTTCAGAAATAGTAATTCTGGCAAAAAGCATAACGTTCAAAATTAGAAACTATATATAAAGATAATAACTGTCGGCGGGCCTGTCTTTTATACAAAACGTTTGTTTTTTATTGGAGAATGATGAAATTTTGCACACTTGCCCTTCAAAACTAGAGAAAGACCAATATGTTTATGAGGTTTCAAGAAACCTATCCCCACCCCCATTATCCACCGCTTCAATCGTAACTTTAGAACTTTAGATTGCATTTTTCAATGCCGTGAAGTATAAATTCAGCACTCATGGGGTTACTCCTGGGGATGACGAGGGAAAGGAGTGTTGCGTAAAAAATAATCAATAAGTACAATATTGGTGTCGAATCCATAATATTCAATTAGCGAAGATGAACAGTTATACTTCTGAATAAATCTATTTTCCCGGGAAATGTTGGTTTCCCAGTACATCATAATACTTGGAAGACAATTAATTTATAGTTATTTATAAAAACTTGGTAAGACCACGAGAAAATTATACATAGTACCACACGGATTTATGAACCACATAAACAGAAAGAAATGAAATGAATTTTTAAAATATTATTTGATACTATAAGCAATAATTATTTCTCAATTTGAGTTAAAATATTTTTCGAAGGATTTTTCAAATAATATTTTGTTCTTACGCTTCTGTAAAATAACTGAATGATTTAAAAATACAATAACTGAAGATTGCTTCGGTTGTGGCAAGGAAGAAAGAGTTGCTAAATTATGTACTATAAACAAACATCATATGTCATTTATTTGTCACGTCTTAAAATGAAAATATAATATATTGTTTATGATACCTCCTATACAAGATTCATCATATAACTATGATCACATCACGTTTCTGTAAACAAGCAGACTCAGTTAAGAAGTACTGTCAAGATATCCGTATTGTTGTACCGGTAAACAACAATTAGTAATGATTTAAATTACGATGTTAATGTTATAAAAATATTTGTCAGAATTAAAAATAAACAACTTACGGGAGGATAAAATATTTATACAAAAACATTATACATACCTAACTTCAGAAGAAAAAAAAAGATCCAGTTTAAGAAAGAAAAAATATGTTTGTGTATTCTTCTCCTTTTGTGATGCCAATGTTTCGGATGAAGAAATGACGAAAGATGTGATGTATCACATGCTCATGCTGCTAAAATATATCTACTAAATAAATAAACAAACAAAGTTTATTGTCAAAAAAGTATGACTACGTGGGGGATAAAAACTAAGTAAGGGGGATAAAAACTAACCCATCAATACCGATCAAGAACCCAAGGGTAGTGGCAGATTTAATACTTATAAAAAATTAATCAAATATGTGCTGTTATAAATTTATTATTCATAAATGAATCGTAGATATAATGTGCAGTTAAAATTCGAGATTAATAATAAAAGAGTATTAAATGACATTCCCGCCTATGGAAAATCCGCCACTACCCGGCAGAAAACCGGAGAAAATCCCGGGACAAGATGGGGGCTACTAAAACAACTTATGAAACTTTTCACACAATACCAAGGCACATGGGATAAAAAATTACCAACAATAATTTTTTTAAAAGTGTCTACACCAAATTCCAAGAAATAATATTCATTTATTCACTCATGTTTCGTGGAAGTTGACTCAAAGAACGTGGAGTCAAAACAATCAAATTTTGAATTTACTAATTCATGGCTCTCAAATAAAGACCGGTTGTTACGCAGGGTGGGGAGGTGTGCAGGATATTTATTAAATATAAATTTCTATCACTAATCTTTACATTTTCATGATCAGTATTTAAATTTAAAATGATTTTAGTAATCACAAAATCTTTTTTAACGTAATATATCTACTTAATTCTTTTTTCTAAGATGTACGTACAATATCTCAAGGATTGCCATTTAATAATGCCTAGCTTCACGGCTGCGACTCCCAATGAAATGTAAAATAATGTAATCTATGGGGAGCTTATGTAATACAAAAAAAACATAAAATGTTCTGGGAATTCTATCACTCCCCAATTGCAAGAAACAGAATAATGACTTTGATTCGTAATGAAAATCGATAATATCGAAAATAATTTATGTATTTTGGGTGCAGGGAACATGGACCTGAGGGCTACACTGAATGAAATGCTTGGAGGTACTTGTGAACCCTGTATTATAATATTCTCCTCCTCAGGTT
Organism: Laupala kohalensis; assembly: GCA_002313205.1. Taxonomy (NCBI): domain Eukaryota; kingdom Metazoa; phylum Arthropoda; class Insecta; order Orthoptera; family Trigonidiidae; genus Laupala; species Laupala kohalensis. The sequence continues at coordinate 227,985 of NNCF01127697.1, read as the reverse complement.
GCGTGGAATTGAGGAGGGAGTTCACCGAAACGCTTCTGGCTGAACGAGTATAATTTCTTGCAATTTGCGAGAGACATTTTCGTATTGCTTTTCGTCAGTATGGATTTCCCAAGATTTCGGTTCATATCCCCAATGTTAATTACCAAGGATCCGGACTTGCATAGGTGTTCCACTCGATAATTGTTTATTAATGGTTGTACCGAATTATTAATACTGACTTCTTTATAAAATGTATAACATTGAATTATATTTTAATTATAATAACACCGAAAACTTGAACTTGCGTTACATTTTAGAACTAAAACATATTTCCCTTCATAATTCTCTTGCAATTTATTTTTTCCTGGTATTAATACAGATCAACATAAACGCACTTAATCAACATCCTAATGCATATACATCTTTAAATGCTTTGTAATAACACTATAGACAAAATAATTACATATTTAATTAATAGGTATCAAATAATTAAAACACACATAGTATAATTAAGAAATTAGTTAGGTTCACTGTTTAATTAAAGGACTACGAATAACACAGTATTATGTGTCACATAGCATTATGAATTAACAAAAAAAATCGTAAAATTAATACACATTAAAAAATAATGTAATAATAGAATTTATAAAAAAGCGGGTTTCGAGGAAGAAAAGATACAGTCGGAGTAATGGATGAGAACCATTCTTTACGTATAAGGGATTACTTGACCTAAAGGGGTCAACGAGTGTTGATTCCGCGTGGTCCTATGCGACTCATTCGTGAAAGAGAAGAAGAAGAAGAAGGAACGAACAAACGAAAGGAATTAATATTAAAAATTAGGTACTTCCATAAATAAACAATGAAATGTGTTAAAAAGTCGGTTAAAATTAGGGAGGGTATGATACGAAAAATAAAAGTTAGCCTATGTCCGCTATTATCGAAAAGTGCAAAACCATGTCCACTATCATCCAAAATTTGAGGGTCGAGACAACTGTAATCTAAATCGTGAATCCACGATATATATATATCACATCAAACTAGTAAATATTTTATTTTTCTAGTAATATCTAATTCGAAATATATACAACATTCAACTTGCTTTACAATTATTGTTTTTTTTTGGAGACCCAAACATCGCCTAAACAGAAATAATGTTTACACATTATGTCGAAGTTAAAAGTAATGCTTAGCGTCTACACCTATTATGAGATACAAAACAATGCACGAGATCGCATTGCAAAGGAGCTGTTTGTAACGGAAATAGCACGTTTGTGGATGAAACATTTGGTTAATACATAACACGAACACGCCACGCCTGTTTGACGCTTCCTGTCGGAGTCAAAACGAAAACCTGCTCTCAAACAATACCGATAGAGATCGGAATGTATCGAAACACTCATTGTAGAAGGTATAAATTGCTGATGGATACCTCGATTACAGCACTCACTCCGTGTATCACATCCTATCACCAACCGTCAGCCCAAAGATACCATATTGCTTCGTCATGAAGTTAGCGACAATTGTAGCATTCCTCGCAGGAGCCTTTGTCCTCTCCCAAAGTCATCCTGTTCCTGGATGTTCCAGCAGACATTTGGAGGATTTCGTAATTGTCGATCACGGCTCATCGAGTTCCTGCTCATGCTCCAGTAGCTCATCGGAAGAGCTGCTATTCGTCTTCGAAGACAGCTCTTCCAGTTCCAGTTGTAGCAGTTCCGATGAAGAAATCGTGGTTGTCGTTGAAGAGTCTAGCTGCAGCAGCTCGAGCAGTTCTTCGGACGATATCGTCTTCGTAGAAAATTACAGTTCCGGCAGTTCCAGTGAGGAGCGCAATGTCATCGTGTTGGTCGAGTGCGGAGAGGATAGTTCATCATCATCTTCCATCGGTGAAATCCTGATAGTAATCGAAGAATCCAGCTCAAGCTCTTCTTCGGAAGAAATCGTTTTTATCGAGAATTTCAGTTCCAGTTCCAGTTGTTCCGGAAATGAGGAGAATGTGATCGTCGTGGTGGAGTGCGGAGAAGAAGAGAGTTCCTCCTCTTGTTCTTCAGAGGAGATTGTGGTCGTGGTTGAAGGAGGATCAGACTCGTGCTCATCTTCTTCCTCTGAAGAAATCATCATCTTGGAAGACTTCAGTAGTTCCAGTTCAAGCTGCTCTTCCTCGTCTTCTGAAGAAATCGTTTTTATTTTAGAAAGTTCAGAAAGTGGTTGCTCATGTAGTTCAAGTTCATCTTCCGAAGAAAATATAATCATCATTCGCCGTGGTTGCGGTTGCGGTTACCATTGATGTGTAACAACTATTTTATGATACAGGATTTTGTTATACCTTATTAATATTGTTATAGGTGAAGTGTAACTATATATTATGATTTTTATTTATTAAATTGTATGAATGATTTATGAACGATAGTTTTGTAACCAATAACCCATTTTCTCTACCAGTACTGTTCATGTAGCCTATTTTGATACCAGAGGAAGAGGGAGCTATAAATATTGAATTATTTGGTATTGAAATAACATAAATGGCATTTGTTTTGGGCGGAATTTTTATTTAAACCTACCGGGATATAGTAAGTTTAAGGAAGCATTTACGCAGTATAGAATCGTGGAAATATCAAAAACACAAAACCAACGAATTTAATGTTTTTCTCGTTGTAAGAGTAAACAAGAAAGTATTCCTCGGATAAAGTCGTTGTATTTAAATCATTCTATTTAAACCGCTCTGAAGAGATCAGACAACTCAAATACTTTTTCTATTTCAAGTTTTTAAATTTAATTAATTCGCATAAATGTTATACAAGGCGCGGAGTTAATTATAAAAGGAAGACGTATGAAAAAAGCTGAAAATTAAGTTTTTAAAGATTTGAAGATCAATCATTTATTTTAGTATTATTATTCATAATCAAGTAATTGAACGACTTTTAATGTGGTTCTANGAAGATCAATCATTTATTTTAGTATTATTATTCATAATCAAGTAATTGAACGACTTTTAATGTGGTTCTATAACTTTTAGGGAATTTTCACCAAAAGGTTTTTTTTTCTTTTTCTTTCTTTTGCTTGCAAGACAACGACCGTCATTTAAGCCAAATGTTTTCAATGTGCTCTTCATACCGAATTTTTCTGTTGCTTTAATCAATATTATCATGAAAAGGAAAATGTAAGATGCGTATTTCGCAAGGAAGTAGTTGAAACACATCAGCGCGGAAGCACGTTTCGTTAGGCGATAATAAAACAAGATGTATATGGTTGTTATCTTGTTAAGACAAACGTTGGGTTCTCCGAATAACAAATGATATGCACGTAGTGTTAGAGCACGAGTACTTCTTGAACATCAAAACATCGTCGTTCGAGTAGAACGTTGTTATAATAACATGCTAATAACAAGATTTCGTGTCTCAATCATTGAAAAAATTACGATAAATTTTTTGAGACGTTTGGTATAAAAGGTCGTTACACGGTGTAGTAAATCACTCAGCAAGGTATTGTCATCAGTACCTAAACATTTCCTCATTTACGATGAAAATATCTCTACTCCTCGCTCTTCTTTCAGGAGCTTTCGTCCTCGCACTATCTCATCCCTCTCATTCCCCGGGATGCTACTGTTCACTTCTATCCAGTAGTTCCAGCTCGGAGGATTTCTGTCTTTCTTCACGACATCATTGTGCACACCATCCACCGCCGCCACCTCATCATTGTGCACACCATCCACCGCCGCCACCTTATCATTGTGTACCTCCTCGACCGCCACCTCCTCCTCACCGTCCTTGTCCTTGGGTCCTTCATCCTCATCCTCATCCTCATCCTCATCCTCACCCATACCCCATACACGCACAGCATGGATACTGGGGAGTCGAAATTAGTGATAGTTTCGGATCTGAGGAACTCATTTTTATCAAAGATCCTCACCCCAGCTCCGAAGAGATAATCCATCATCACTGCGGTTTATCAGAAATATATCACGACGCCGCTGGCTATCCTTCTGTTCAAGAAATTTTCGTGCTTACAGACGACGACTGTTGCTCAGATTCTAGTGCTACTTCCGAAGAGATAATCGTAATTATTGACGACGAATCCAGCTGTAGTTCTAGTGCTACTTCCGAAGAGATAATCGTAATTATTGACGACGAATCCAGCTGTAGTTGTAGTGCTACTTCCGAAGAGATAATCGTAATTATTGACGACGAATCCAGCTGTAGTTCTAGTTCTAGTTCCTAAGAGACCGTCATTGATCCGCGCGGATCATCAGGAAGACCTGGCATCTCCAGACGTGGAGGTGGTATAGCTTGTTGACATCTCTTCTTCTGCTCAAGAGATAATCGTAATTATTGACGACGAATCCAGTTGTAGTTCTAGTTCTAGTTCCGAAGAGATCACTGATCCAGGTTGTGCAGCTGGCTCCTTCTCTTATTCTGATAAAATTTTTGAAATCGAAGAATCCAGTTCTAGTTCCGAAGAGATTATTATTAATCTCCGCGGAAGTACTTCAAGCACTTCCGAAGAAAATAGTTACGTCTACCGTCGTGAATGCAATTACGATTGATCTCAAGCATGTGCCTAATTTGAATATGATTTTCTGATACGATGTCGACAAAGCGTGGTGGTCTCGGAATAATAGAAACGAATTCTGTAATTTGAGCATTACTTTATTTATGTAACAATTATTAATATTTATTAAACATGTTGCATTCTAATATATGGATATATTCTACCATGAACTTATTAAACCTCTCCTTTAATTTTATATCTCTTTCTCCTCCCACTGTTGTTTCCATGGAAAAAATTAACCGAGAAATTTGGGACGACCATACAATTACATCATGATATTAAGAAGTGTATTGGGGTCCATACTGTATGCGGACGGAATAGCTGATCAGCCCAGTTGTAATAGTAATGAACAGCGACGTATATTGAAAGCAACGTGGGAACATTACAATTTTGTAATAGTTAATAAATACGAGTAAATTAGTAAGATTTTTTCTTTTTTCTTTTCTTCTTTTTTTATTTCGGAAAACCAGGATCAGTAGTGATCTGCTTTGCAAGGTTTTTAAAAATACATAATGTATACGTTTACACAACAAAAATACATTTAAAAACTGAAATTAAAATACAATTTAGAAGTATACATGAGACAGTAAGAACATTAGTGTGAGGGAATCTGAGACACCTCCAGTAGTAGGATTTTGAGCCTTAGATGTCGAGCATTAGGGCATTTACCCTAATAGAATTATATCTCGTACGATGTCGTTGTAAATTTTCTCTGATTGGCAGTCGGGATCCGTATATCAAGGCAATGTTGAAGCATTAGTGGCAAATTAAACTATTTATTAACAGTGCCAACGTTCCGGATTATTTATTTAACTATTATCCGGGCTATAAAAGATATAACAGTTTCTACTACTATCTCTACATTATCAGAATAATGAAACAAATTTTCTCAAGAAACAAGATCTGTATACTTTCTAACTATGTACGATATACAATTATAACATACCTTGTTCAATTTTCTACATAAGGCTATATGGTCCGTACCCCATGAGTACTAGGTGGGACAGTATTTACTATCAGTTGGTAAATATGATTATATGCCACCATCTTACACATATTACAAAATGTCTCTTAATTATTTACATTATTATACACGTATATTTACAATGGAGCAAGGGAATTTTTTAATATTTTCAAAGAACTTAGTCTATTGTCACAATCTTACTATGTTATACATGTTCATTAAAACAGAATACGTAATAAACAATAAAATGGTAGAATAATCCATACAAATATTACATGAAAAGCATGTGTTAGAAATTAATTAATATTAGTAAAGAACATAGTATCCAATCATTCAATTAGAAGGAGGAATTTTTACAACTCTAAATAGAACATACGTAAACTGTTCTATTACTAGCTTCCCCGATGATCCCCTGTAAAGATTTAGTATTAGTTCAGTATTCGTTTTGGAATTACATGTACTGTCTTTAGGTGTGTAAGTCACCTCTTTGATAATACTTTTCTTATAATTGTCCTCTTTATCTAAAATTCTAGAACCACTACAATTGAATTTGTGATCATACACGTATTCCAGGCTATACATTGCTACCGCACATCTTCCATTATTGTGATTTATTTCACTATGTTGAGCTATCTCTTTTTAAAGTATTGGGATGTTAGATCTCGATATTTCTTATCACTATCTTGGTAAACAACAGAATAAATAACATGTTTTTAAGTTCTTTATTGTTTAGTTTTGGAATAAACTAGATTGGCCAATGTACGTAGGTTTTACAATATTCCATTCTTATTCTATTTTTATTATCTCAGGAAGGCATGCCATGATTTTGAATTAGGAAGCAGAAATTATTAATTGATGGGATTACTTGCTTTCGGAGAGAAAATTGGTTTGTCCTGAGCATTGACTCCGCGAACGAAGTTTATAACAGCTCTTTTGACAAACATTTAATTTTTGTAAAAGTTGTTACCCAAGCACAATATATCACGTATCACAATATATCAGTTATTCTACGCATTTTCACGATGTGCACAGAACGTATTTTTGTGCAAAAAGGCAAGAGCAGTCTCAATATTTTATAGACTAAACTTTTCTTCCTTGTGATCTGCATGTGATACGCTTCTCAAGATTACGCAGTTTTGTTTCCTTTACAAATAAAACACGACTCAAGTTACGATGGGAATTATTTATTAATTATACTGAGTATCATGCCCGATCCATTCATAATTCTGAGTTTACATTTTTATAAATGTTTAGATAATATATTTTGAAAATGAACCATCGAGAGTTCCCCTAGATTTTTCTTCGCAGGTTTTGTTTTACAAACATTAATTGGAAACTTTTATTTTTAAAGCACGCATTCGCACGTAGGAATCTTATCTTCGTTTACACGACCTTCCGTTGCGGATGAATCATGGTTTCGGAGAAATATAACAAATTTTTTTGCAACGACGAAAATGGAAAGTTACAAAAAACATTGAAACATTGTTTGATTGTTCCAATCAAAAATTGAAATTTCGAACCACTTTGATGTCACTGTTTCCTATTAAAGAAACAAACTAAAATTTGTTTATATACTTTGTGATGCATGTCGAGGCGTAGTGCCCATACCATTTGCAAACGAAAGTGGCAGTAAACTAATTCACATAAGAGAAGATAAAGGAATACATTGGTCGGAATTTTTTTTCTTCTATCTCTTCATACTTTCTTTCAACTTTTACCCTTACCTTTCTGAATTTCAAAATTTTCTTGAGTTGGAATACGAGTGGTTTAGTGGTCATTCAAATTAGTTTTTTAAACGTGAAACTTTCACATCACTGATCACAATGTTTAGGTTTGTTCATTTTCTTTAGCTATCGAAAGTAATTCTTCAATAAGAGATCATATGTAATAGCTGTTTGTAAACGTACCCACAAACATTTTTTTGTTACTTAATTAAGCGTGTAATGTATTTAGGTTTTTCCATCTATATTTTATATACCTACACCTTATACACCTCATACACCTCATACATTTATCTCAGACGTGTCCTAATTTATAAATTGTCTCCCAGGCACCGCTGGCAACAACTTCAAGATCCTTTGTTTGTACCTTGGGAAGATGTTTTTAAACTCATTTTTGTCGTTTCATGATGACTCTGGTAATACACTGCTACTGATTTTCTTCTCAACCCATATATTCGTTTGCTGTAGACGCTATTAATATAAGACGTAGGGTTATTTTGACTTATTTACTTGGAATCATATTTACTACCGTAATCAGAGGTTTGTATACGTAAATTATTTTTACAATAGATAGTAATTTGGTACACATGAACTATCAATTTTTCATTCTTGAACTCATGTGTTTGAATTATTTGCACGGATCCAGCTCTAGTGCTATTAAAATTATAGATTCGCATAGATAATTATCATAAAGAAATTGATCGAGGAGTCAGTTTCTTCGTGATGGTGTACTATTATATAAAATATATTTTATTAATACAACTAAAAATTCACCTGTTTTTAATATTATTTCACGCGTGTTTATTAACGGATTTATCGAATATCTTTGCCCGTATCTTCTTGTAGACCTGAAACATTTTGATTAAAAGATCAGAGTATATTTTTTATATTTAAGCATGTTTATTCAACAAAATTTGTTTCTATATTTTAATACCAAAATAAATCTTTTTAATTACGGTTTTGAAAAATGTGTGAAATATCCTAATTTCAAAGCGATAGATATTTGTATTTTGTTATAATAATGAGAATCAGTATCGGAGAAGAAAATTGAGGTGATATCACGAAACGTTTTGCGAAACTTAAGGTAGCAGTCGGTGACCTTTTACTACCGCAACAGTATCGGCATGTAGTGCAAGGGGTTGACTCACGATTGTGCAAAGTGTGAGCAAAAAATTGGCAAACTTCTCGAATTTTTTCAGTGCCTTCCAGTATGACATCGGTGGTAATATTTCGACAGAACATACTAACAGTCAATATGTTCCAGTACTTAAAAAATCAAGACCACTTTTGACCTGCGCTTGTTGAAAGTTCCCCTGTAGGTAACATGTTTTCTTATTTGCCATAAAGTATTCGTCTCTTTAAATTCCAACAGCAAATGGAACCGTTGCGAAATGCAACGGGTTTGGACTCGGAGCGAATATATTTCGAGAAGCTTTAGCATGGCGCAGTTGAGCTACCCAATAGCACAGATTTAAAAAAAAAGGCGCTGACGGAATCAAGCCGGTTTAGCATCGTGGCCATCATAAAAACAAGTTGAGGCACAACTGTCATTCGTCACACTAGTCTGTGAAATTTTTACGACTTGCTCGACCAACACGAAAGAAGAAAACTTGCACAGAGACCAGAATTGTTCAAACTTGTCTCAGTTGGGAAAAATATAATGTTTTTGTTATGTTAATCGAAAAAATCAGAGTATCTTCAATTAAGATTTAATGAATAAGTTCCACAGTATTTGAATGTGCCGTGGTAAAGTGTAAATAGAGTTTACAAATACAATTCAATACATTTTCGTCCATAGATCTTCAATATTTTAAATAATTTTTGTTCTCTTTTAACCAGAATTGTAGTTAAAATGCATCGCATGATTAAAAAGTGTTTAACAAAATTATTGTAAAACAATTTGTTAGTTAAACTTCATTACAAAACAAAACGGCCTTCAATGAAGGGTAAAGCAATTGTACGATATGCGATTATTTCTTAGAATACAGAAAAATCTCAGCAATTTATTGGAGAAACATTATAGTTTTTTAAACATAAAGGGCGTCATAAAAGGATCCCACACACTTTGACACAAAAGGGAATTAGCATAATTTCAATTAGCCCACGATTATGAAAAACAGATGTCAAAGGACCTAAAATTTCCCTTGTAAGATAAAAGCAAGTTTATTCATATTTATTCCGTGTATGTGCGTACACATGGAGATGATATATAATAACTATGGCAAAATAACATGGTAGTTGTATGGAGTATACGGGAAATTTATTGGAATGAAGGAGATGGGAGGCTCAAACACTTGTATATTTTGTTATAACTTTCAAATTTTGCAAAAAAAACAAAAAACAACCGCTTCTCCTAAAAACATTAGCACAGACATACATAAAATATAATAAATATATCAAAATATGTTCTGACACGTACAAAGGATTTTATTTATTTTATTTTTGTAATGTCTGGATCGTGCTGTTAGTGATCTCCGCACTAAAATGAAACATAATTTTTTAAAACTTGGTGTACGAATACAAAAATCTGATGTACGATACTTCATATACGCGAGTCATTTAACCTGTTTCCTTATGATGTGTGAGGAATGTGTCTAGGAATTTTGACGTAGCTTGTGTAGAATGTACTGGTGTACGCGAAAACGTGTGGATAGACATCAGGCAACAGTAAGCCCGGATCCACACCGTTCAGCACGCATTTCTCATTGGATACGCAGCATTTCCTCCTAATTAGTCAGCAGCATTCCACGTACTACGCGTGTATTTCTATACAGTTATGATGAGTCGGTTCACTCTAAACATGTTCGTATGGCGGAGCAAAAGTTGTTTTTTAAATTATGCTGCGAAAAGTATAAAAATTTTATTTGTATTAAAATAAACTTTGGGAGATGGGAAGCACACAAGCGTTCGAGCGCTTAAAATTATAAATTTAAAAATACATGTAACGTACCTTTTTTAATTATTAGTAAATCAATCAAATAAATAAAGGGAGATCCTCACTCAGAATTTTCGATGTAAAGCGAGGATTTCGTGGCAAATCAAGGAATCGAATAAGACTAAACACTTCCTTAACTCGGAAATGTAAAAATTTAGATATTGGTTTGGATCGTACTATTAACATAGGCGTTGTGTTGAGCACTTTCTCACAACGCATTATAGCAACGCTGTCCAACTGGAGGTTCGCGAAACTTATTTTTACGGCCCGCGAGCTAAGATACATATTATATCAAAATTTTCATCTGTTGGGGATCACAACTTTGTGTCATAAATATATGGAGTCAAAATTAATATTTGACGAGGCATGTCTGGTGAGACAAAATAGAAAATTGTTCTCGAAATTACCCCGTCATATATTACTACATGAAAATATTTTATTATTATACTACATTTAAAAAAATATATTTTTTGAAAATAAAGAAATATATTATTTAATTTTTCCAGGTTGAAATAATATAAATTTGTTGATGAGAATCAAAATATCGCGCCACAAATAAATAAATAAATATGACCCATTAGTTTTCTTCGTCGGGCAATACAATGCCGAACTCCATCTCGTACCGGTCCAGTACATAGAAAGTGGCACGCGGGTTAACATAAGTCGGACATCGCTGCATTATAGCAATTAGTACTTCCGTTGCACTATTGCAAACAAAATCTACACGAGAAGGAGAAAAAATTAAATTAAATGCAATAAAATTGATCAAAATTTCAAATCAAAAGATCCTACTTTATTTCTCTTTAAGATAAATTATTTCCAAACACAAAGTATTGATATGTCACACTTGGTATCTTTCAAGAATGAAGAGGCAATTTGTTCACAAATCTAATATATACTTATAACTGCTTGACCTAACAGACCTTGTCCTGTCCAAATTTCAATAAATTTGTTTGTGATAATTTTGTTAATTTGTGGAAAACTATTTTAAATGTATAAACATAAAAATGAGAAAAAACGTATTTGTGAGTGATCATTGAATCTATTAACGATTGTGACCGCTTGACACTTCAAAACTCACCGTATTTCGTAGGTAAATCTGTAAATTTGTTTGAGATAAAACGACGAAACTTAATTCATTTCAAAAAACGATTGAGATGAACTTACAACAGAATCACAATTCAACTGAAAAACTGAAGAAGAAAATAAAGAATCAACCAAATATGTCGTTCCTATCGTCAGTTATGATCGAGAGTGCTTACAAAAATTGTCCGACTTTCCTTTGTGATTGTTCCGAATTTTTTCCCTGAAAACTTTTCCAGGACCGTAACGAACAAAGCAAAAAAGAATTACGCATATCTATCGTTCGAATCATGGTCTTAAGTTCATACAAAAATCCCACAGAAAAAAGCACTTTCAGTTTTTTCCCCAATTTTTCTTTCCCTTATTCTGACTATTACGAACATTTTTTTTTATTAGTCAACTTGATCCAGCCGTTCTCAGGTAATGCGCTTACCAACGAACAGCATTTAATTTTTATTTATAAAGATTTAAGCATAGAAATCTCTTAGATTGCGGTGAACCTCACCGCCAGGTAACAGATTAATCATGTTACGTCGAATGAAGTTGAATGAGAATGGTAGACGGGCCCGAGAGGCGAACGGGATGGCGCAGTTGGTAGGCGCATGAGCGCGTAGAGCTCAAGGTCCCGGGTTCGAATCCCGGTCCCGTCTACCATTTTCATTCGACGTAACATGATTAAAGATTTAAGCGTATGCAAAATTCCTGGCGTTGTTCGATCAAGGCGATGATTACACACAAACGTAACAATACAGACCTCATGAATCAATGGAGTCCTTACAACGAACCATGAAGTCACCACACTCCGATCAAAAAAGACTTAGGTATTGTACTCCTTTACTCCTCCGATTCAGATTTACATGAAATTAATACTCGAACCGATCACCGGACAATGAAATCACGTTCAGAAATCCATCAAGCAGAGATTGTAACTCCTGGCTGGGTGGAACGAAGGGAAAAAAAGGGCGAGGAGTGAGTTAGCGTATAGTAAGGGAAGACTATCAATCATGGTCAGGTGCACCGCCACCGTTCGACAGTTGGTCACGGTGCACGCGTGCGCGCATGGAGATGAAGGAAGGGGTGAGAGAACGGTGAGGAATGATCACCCCTTCGGTGGCGGCGATGTGGGCAGGAAAGGGAACTGTCAAGATGGACTCGCACATTTTTAGGTTCAATACTCCTAGAAGAATGTGTAAGTCTTATCAAATGTGTGTGCGCTAAATTAGGACTATGTTATAATTTTAACTGACCGGATAAAAAATTAAAATATTTTGAACAACCTGTAATTAGACTAATTAGACTGATTTTTCTAACACTCATGACTCGTTTCAACAGTTACTCTCTGTCATTACCAATCAGTCTAGGCGATTTAAAATATTTTAATAGTAATAATACAATTGACGAGAATGATGTCAAAAACATACTCGTACATACATAGACAAATTTTTATCTGAACATGTGTATCTACGTAAAAATATGTATTCAGGGAAAAAAGTGGTGATATGCCATAGAAATAGTGAGCAAGCTTTACCAAGACATAAAAGGTATTAATGCACGCATGATACACAGGGAGAAATTTATTTGCTAATCTAATCTAAGTAACTTTGTCATAACTTAACATCCAGTTACGATTTAAAGTTTTAACTGATTTGATATTCACATTTTATCTATATTTTGGTCCTGAGCGTTTAGGAATATTCTTATCGATTTTTTTGTATTTTCATATATGGCAAGAATTAAATTGTTTTTTTAATCATTCCTTTAATATTCTGACAAATATTGAGTAGCTCTGAAGTTATCTACAAAGTATGACCTTTCCCTGCGCTCACAATAAGGAAATATCTGCTATGTTTGAAAAACTTAAAACCTCATGACAAAACTTTCAAATATCTGAAAAGACTCTATAATTATCTTTTTTCGATGAACTTACAAATATTTTCATTCCAGATTACCTGTGAAAACGAGTGAGTTCTCAAAACGAGATGGAGGATCGAAAGATGGAGTAGTCCCTAGTCCACTTCCCCTCCCACTACGCAAGGGGTGACAGTATGGCGATCTCACGCGTGTCGAAGAGTCAGGGGGCAGCTACATGGCCTGCGACCACGCCTCTCCAGATTGCATCTCCAGAGAGCAGGTGCACTTTTCCCTCTAATCAGCTTCTGCGCAAAATCGCAAAATCTTTTCAATGCGGCGTCGCTCCAAATTATTTAAGAAAATTTGGAGAAACAAGAATTTATGAAACAATGTGCAGTACTACGAAAGGGAAAAAAGGGAAGACAATGACAAAATTCAACTATTGTTGGCTGGCACAAGGAAAAAATCAGATATATTCAAATCAATGAGCAAGGTTAATTATGCACTAAAAAATAAATTTTGGTTCGATCCTTCAAAAGAAACTCTTATTATAAAAAGAGACATTAATTGGACACGGCACATTCAATTCTTATCTAAAAAACGACCATAATAGACAATAACGTACATGTGGTGAAGAAAATGAAGATGTTAACCATGTTTAATGGAAATGCGAAATATATGGACCGCTAAAATAAGAATTGATGAAAAAATGCACAGTACTACGAAAGAGAAAAAAGGAAGATAATGACAAAATTAAATTATTGTTGGCAGATACGGTGCAAAAACTCAGACAAATAAAGGGGTTTATTCAAATTTATAAACAATGTTAATTATTCACTTAAAATAAATTTTGCTTCGATCCTCCAAAATAAACTGTTCAGATTTTAATTTCAATTCTTACCTTTGAAAAACGATCGTAATATACAATGATTTATGTGTATATGGTGAAGAAAATGAAAGATGTTAATATGTTTATGGGAGTGCAAAAAATATGGACTAGAGAGAGGGAAATATTTAAAAAAGTATACGCGGGGAGACGGAAATTAGAAATTGGGGAAAAATAATGAGAACACTATACAAATTATTTGTGAAATACAAATGACAAATATGCACAATACGTAAGTAAGACAGAAAAATTAAGAAGAAACTGGTTTAGGAATAAATGTGTACTGAAACCATGAAAGCAAATTTAAATTATACCAATGTTATCAGAAAGATAGAATAATCAGAGACGATTTACATACAATTACAGAACAAAACACCGGTAATGACTAATGTTGGGCCCCCCAGAGCACTTACATCTAGTAAGTTTGTATTTGGCAAACACGGGGCCCCGAGCTGAGTGTGGCATTACTTCCACTTACTTGTGCTGGCTTCTTCCTTTCTCTTTGCTGACCTCCCTTGGTCACCTCTTGTTCTTTTCAATCCCGACGCTAGTAGGTTGCGAGGGCTTGGGTATCTTTCATTTTCCTCGTTGTAATGTTTTGATGTAATGATATATGTTTTGAGATATGTTTTGATATGTTGTAATTAAGGACGGTTTTTAGTGGGTATGGTTGAGTCATTCGGCGAGTCCCACACGCGGGGAGAGTCATGTTGTCTCTCCTTAGTGCGTAACTGCATTTTCCCTACCTGTACTGAATTTTAGGACTCTAATGACCACGATGTCGACGAGCCGTAAAGCTCGACAAAAAAGAACAAACTTATGTTGGGAACGGGCTTGTGTAATGAGAATCATTGTAAATGTAAAAAAAACAACATCGTCGCAGAAAGTTGAATTAACATTTTTAAATAGACTACGATACACAGCAATACCAGATCAGATTCGAATGTTTCTTGAACCCTTTAAGATTAGTTAACGAACGCGGCAAATAATTTCAAGATTGAGTGTTCAACAACGGACCTCGTTTCATAAAATGAAACCCGTTTCATGAAACCCTACATCTTATAATATGAATATCGTATTTATAATTAATAAAAATTAATACTAAGATTTTTCTGTAATTCCAAAAATTTTCTCGTGAAACATCTGTGGTCCGCGAACCATTGGATGGCGATCGCAGATTTCGTCAAAGCAAAAATTCATTCTAAGTTCTAGGATAAACCTCACAGGATTTTTTCTAGCTTTACTCGATCTGAATTCTAGCTGGTTGGTTAGATACAGGGAGAAAACTGATACAGGACATCTTACACGGGGATGATGAACAGATCATGCAGCCTCGGGAGTACGAGTATGTAGAAGTAGACAAAGACGAGCAAATTACGCAAACGGAGGTAGTGAACGTGAGAAGTAGACTAGCTCATGGTTAGCGTTCTTGCCCGTCACTGATTCAGTCCGTGTTCAATTCCCGGCGGGGTCAGAAAAATATTGTAGCTTTTACTTCTACGTTCCAGTTCATATATAGCTGAGATAATAGATAAGCAAACCCTCCTTGTTCTATCCACCTCCTACTTCTCCTAGTATGACTAACTATTACTAACTACTCCTACTAACACCTCCCCTTGGACCAAGTTGTTGGTAAACCTAGCTAAACGGCCCATCTAATAATGAGCCCTACCTCTCTCCTCCTACCATCTATCACCCCGTGTAAATAAGCTTCAATAGCACGCTACATTTTCCATTAAGAAATTCTACTACTACAAAAACCGATCATTGGGGTTAATTATTTCCTTTTCCTCACTTCGCAACAAATTCAACTTCCACGCTATGTGGGCAGCCCCCACCTTCCAAACCCGTTCTAATACTTTCAGTGTATTTTAGGAGTTTTCACTGTTTTTAAAGCTATCGTGATATCCAACAAACAAAGTAGTCAAATATGTTAATGTGCGTTCCTGTTCATTCTCTCACTGAAAAAAAAATGGACCACTGCTCCCGATGCAGAAATAAATCCTTATAACCTGTCTCTGGTAGTAAATGTGACCATTGTTGATTAGGGGTCGGAAAAGGAGTTACTGCAGTACGAATCAGACCATGTCCACATAGAAGATGGAACACATTAAAGAAATACGTTACAGAGAGTGCCATTCAGCTGTTACCACCGAAACTACAGATCCCATTCTCCAAGTAACACAAGGTAACAGCTAGGTTAGATTCGTTTGCTTGTGATCACACATATATTTTACAAGTGAAGAGTTTTCACCTTGACACGATCGTAAAGGGTTTGTATTTAATTAAATTGTTGAATGATTGTAATAAAGCATTTAGTGGTGATAAAATTTGTATTTAAGTTAAAGGAGATGGGAAACTTTTAAATAGATTGATAAACCTCATTGAAATGCCGGCTGGCAACTCTATCAGTCTTGCTAAGTTGTATTAAACCCGTATTAAATGTGTGTTTCTAAATAATTATGTTACACATTTAGATAAGTTGTTTGTTTTATGATGAATACCGTGAAAAGGAAATAAACATTAATTATGTTTAGAAGCAAGTTATGCAAATGTAGCGTATATAATGAAAAAATTTCTAGTTTACAGTGTAATAAAACGTGTGTAGTTCAGAGAATGGAGTTTTTTCGTAAAACCGAGTCAGATAGGGGAAAAAATTACAAACACTAATTATTAAATCCGTTCGTTATTAAATCCAATGTGTATAAAAATTATATTTCGCTCTTCTGAGAAAATTATCGACATAAATAGTTTAATTTAGGAATGAAGGTAAACAAAGTTGAACTTCTGTAAATCAGTATAAAGTAGAGTCTTCGTTTGTTACGTCTACTTATTATCAGGCAATAAACATTGTACTCATCACTACGAGATTGATTAAAAAATCGTTATCTTTTCGGTAAACTTAGGTTAATAAAAGTACAAGCTAGCTGTTGAAATTATAAATAACATAAAAAGGAAAAGTTATTTTTAAGGGTTCATGAATAATAATTCTATTAACGACAAAGAGATGGTTATACAGAAGAGAAGTTCAAGATGAGACACATCCGTAAGTCACTAGAGTCGATTTATAACAACTGCATCCGTATGACAACGTATCCTGTGATCATATCAGACTCAGGAGTCAAATCGAAGAGATGATAAACAAATCATGACGACTCTCGACCAACCACATGGAACGAGCTTCTGCAGACATCAACACGCCAGCACGAAAGACCAAGTTGTATTCCCTCCCTGAACCCGCGCCGCTACGCTGCCGCGCAGAGCGTTCCCACATGCATGAATGACGTCGACCAGATAGCAGACGCCAAACCGCGGTCATGCCGCGGTCAACTTCCCTCTAGCAGCACGCTACCACCCACCCACTCACTCACTCACCGTCGCTTTCGAGGAGAGTGGGTTTATCCCCACCCCCTGGGCCTTTGTTCCCTGGTCGCATGCGCGTCTCTGACGTCCCCGCCTCTTCCGCTGTTTTTATTTTATGTTTCTCAATGAAAAGAGTTTGTTTTTTTTTGTTCAGAAGAAGTCAGAAAACTTTTGTCACTAAAACAACTGCGACGAAACATATTTAATGCAAGGTTTGCACGTATGTATAAATTCGTACTTCCAAATTAAAATATGATAACTATTTAACATTGTCCAAAGGAAAGGAAAATATATTTGTATTTAAATAAATTTATTTAAATATTTATCACATCATTGGTATATAATAAAAATGTATGAGGGTCGTTAAACTCAGACGAGTATATAATATGAATATGATATCGGGGAAAGGAATTTTACCTCCAAAAAACACTTTTATTGGAAACAGTAAAATCACTGGTTCACAGATTTTCGAGGGAAAAAACAAACAAATTTTATTTGTAAAACCAAATAATTAGAAAATTTCTAGTTTTTTTCTAATAGAAGGAAAAAATCGCATTAATCACTTTTTGTCTCCTCAAAATGCACCAAAACTAGTAGGCATGACTACTCGTCATCCTTGCTACAAGAATACCAGAAAATACTTCTCCTCGGTAA
This sequence comes from Laupala kohalensis, assembly GCA_002313205.1. Taxonomy (NCBI): domain Eukaryota; kingdom Metazoa; phylum Arthropoda; class Insecta; order Orthoptera; family Trigonidiidae; genus Laupala; species Laupala kohalensis. The sequence goes on along the minus strand of NNCF01127697.1, from coordinate 210,004 downwards.
CTTATGAGCTCATAATGTGTATTGCAAAGCAATAGATCTCTTATTTTTGTGATATATTTCAGTCAAGATAAATTTGGAAGCAAACCCTGAAATATATTCATCATTTAATATTCCTTTTACTAATGCATGAGGAGAGAATCTTACACGAAATTTAAGATTGTTTTCAATATTTCGATGAATCGTGCTCATATTTTTGAAAGCTATAAATAATGTCAGTTATGTGTGTATATACTTATTTAACATCTGGTGAGACAGAAGAACTGTACCGCGGATGATTGAACACAAAATTCATTGACGAAAAATCAAAACTCAAAATATCGAATATTTCTAGGATCACATTATACTTTTATGGAGAGTATGTCATCATTAGATATCACTCAAAACATTTCTTGTAAAAGTAAAAGATCAACGCCATTCAAAAAGGAAAATTTTTCTCACGCGTGGAGAAGATACGTGATAACTTTCGGCCTGGTGAAAATGGCGACGAGCCGAAAACCGAACCCAGGAGTCCTGAGGGAAGGTACAAGGGTTGTGTAGTGGTTAATACCCCTGTGATCAAAGCAAGAGTCCCGGGCTCGATTCCCGCCTCTCACCATTTTCACCAGACCGAAAATTATCTCCATTCAGAACGGAGGACTCAGTATGTATTCCCTCCTCTCCTGTTTCTCCTGTTCAACCACCTTTAACTCTCCCACCCTCTCCCTTCTCCAACTACGACCACCACCCACCCACAGCACGAGTCAAACGGACGCGACTTGTGGCTCCCTCCCGCGCGCTCGTAACGTTTCCAAGCAGTGTAGCGCCCACGGCTGCTCCATTATTGAGGAATCGGCGATCGGCCAAGCACGGGTCTTCTCCCGAGAGAGCAAACACACGAACAGCTAACGATTGAATAAAATAATATTATTGGTAGTGGACAATAGAACTCACGCCTGTTTAACGAATGTTCAGCATAAAATTATAGAGGTCTCTGTTCTAGAGGCAGCAGTCTCATTAATACTATTATTATTAATTACGAATATTAAGTTATTTTAATATTTATGATTTCAGCAATTTCAGAATGATTTATGATTTGATAGTAGTGTTTAAATAACGTTTTTTGGTATTCTATTAAATATAATATATTTTTTATTATGTAGATATTACAGATAACTATTTTTATTCTTNGTCGTCACACGCAGTTTGTTACTGCTTTTTGTAATTTCTTTATTATTTGTTCCCTATTTCGACATTTAGGCCCGATTCACACTGAAACGAGAAAAGGATGCGTGACGTGAAAGGATTTTGTGGATGGAAAGTATTGAGACCAATGGGAGCTCGTCCTGTGCAGAAAGAATCCCCCTTTGTTCTCATGCTTTCTATCCTCAAAGAGCTTTCTCGTCGCGCTTATCTCGATTCAGTGTGGAATATCTTAATGTATCAAAAAATGTTAATAACTTAATAATAAAAATATTAATGCATTCAGTTTACAGTCTTGTTTATAACCACATTTTGGAGCTGTCATATATGTTCAAAATAAATTTTCCCGTGAATGTGCCAACGTCAGTTTTCATTCATAAAACCTTCCCTACAATACCACAATCTCTTCGGAAAAAAATTAATGACGTAACACATAAAAAAGAATTGTTGCTCCTTTCGTAGTAAAGGGTATCAGAAAACTTATTCGATTTTTTAAAAATATTTTCACGGGAAATCAGAATGGCATTTACAATATTTGGATCTTCTGTATTTATAATAATACATTTATTTGTTCAATGCAAAGGGGCCCTTGCACCCAATGACACAATACGGAAAATACCCAAAAAAGAGTAAATGCAACAAATATAAACTAATACGTGCAAAAAACGAAACTGAACAAAATGAAAAATTCTAGAGTGCACCCCACTCCACTTTCCAACGTTTCGTTATGCAAAATGTCATCATCATTTTTTTCCTAATTATATTTTTTTAAAGAAAGATCATAGTAGTAAATAGCCTACATAAGTATAAAACTACAAGAAAAGAGGTAATTATTTATTGATAGAAAAGAAAACCATGTATAATTATCAAACTCAATGACATATTAAACTGTTTAGTATGGCTAAAAATATATATCATCACAATCTTACAAAGTTTGCTCTGTAACTTCATATATATATATATATATATATATATATATATATATATATATATATATATATATATAATATATACATA
>NNCF01127697.1:187983-201907 GCA_002313205.1 Laupala kohalensis | reverse complement strand
TTTGAATCCGCCTCTGCCTTAGGGCCCTTGATCGGAATTGATGGGATGGTCCCTTGCTTGCTTCCGGAGAGTAAATTAGTTTATTGTCCTCCACGTGGTCATACGCAGTTTGTACTGTTTTTTTGACAATAAATTTATTATTATTATTATTTTACTATACTTATCATGACGTCTTCTAAGGGAGTAAAATCTATTGAAATATATTTGTACTCTCGTTTGCTATTTAGAACTTCTGTATTGATTGCGGGAGGGGTGGAAGAACAAGAAAAAGGTGATGGGGTGAGGAGGTTCAGATACCAAAAAAAACCGCCTTAGACCCGCCAAAGCTTCTCGACAGTAACATATTATTGAAACTTAACTACGAAACAAACATGAGAGCAAAAACATAGCGAATAGGCGCAATGAACGTCGATGAAATGCATTTCTTACGAGCGTATTCACCGATGAAGTATTCCATTCATTTTTGTCATTATTATAAACATACTCAATATTTTTGTACAATTAACAATTTTTTGTAGTGTTAAAACCCTAATCGAAACTTAATTTGAACATCCCATTTCTCATAAAACGATTTTTGGGTGTTTCTCGAAACTCAGTGTGCACGTTCCAACGAATTAAAATGAGATTGAAATGCGTATCCTATCGCGTTTCATCGATGTGCATAGAAAGTATTTTTTTACTGTTCGAGCTCCCATCTGTTTAGTCGACCCTCCTTCCCATTGAAGGTGACGTTCCACCCTCGATGACGCCACAACGTGACTCCCGTCACCCACCCCCGCATCCTTTCTTGATTGCCGGCAATTAGCCGTCGCTTGAAGCAGGTGGACACTGGACGGGTAGTCACGAGAGGCTAGCGGAGGGAAGAACGTCCCCTTTAGCGTTTATGACGGACACACGACTCAGCGAGAAGTCCGAGTCGCTTGCAACACCTTTACTTGACTTTCGCTTATTACTATTCATTATCAACGTAATAAATAGTAAAGTGCCGATTCCAAAAACTTTCTAACCCGAAACCGAATTCGTATTTTTATCCTCAATTCTCGATTTCAAATTTGCATCCGGTTCTTTCAAGCTGGTTTACATACTCTATCTCTATAAGTAACTTTCAAGCAAAACATACTTTATTGTGTCAACCGCTATAATTTTAGATAGTCACTAACATAATACTTACGATGTTTTATTGAAAATATACATTTCTAGTGAGAATTCTGGGCCCTTAAAAATATAAATTTTATAGCTATGATCCTGAGAACTAATTTTAGAAGTATTAGATGGAACATAAGTACGAATTATAACGTTTTATACCGTGAGTCGTAGTGATTCACACCAACTCATAACTCGTCGAGTGAAAATTAAAAGCCAAATGGCAAATTTACAATATTTTTATTAATAAATTACTTTAATGTTGATTTCATAATAAATTTTGGGTATGGGGACGCCTGGACATTCCTCCACCCAGATACTTACCTGATATTTATATATCAGGCATCATTTACAAATTTTGATGACTTAAATATAAATATATAAAACTTAAATAAATCCGAGATAAACTACGTACCCGCAACAATATCTTATCAAAACTATCCTCAACCTCTTGGGGGTGTGATGCAAATGCACTGCGAATAAGTGCTATTTCTCTCTCGTACAGCACGGCAGAGTACTGTTGCCCAGTGTTGCTTCATAATGTGCACACTCAAAAAATAGATACTCAACTCAACATCTCGATGCGTAAGATCACAGGCCTCATGAAACCCACACCATTTGTACTATCACATATTGCTCCTCCCGACCTAAAGAGACAAGAACTCGCCCGAAAATTATGGAGACGCATTGATGAAAATCCTCTTCTCCCTATCCACGAAGATCTGAATGCCATTCCCCAAAAAGGTTGACATCTAGAAAACCACCGTGNGGAATTGTATCCTCGACCCTAACACGAAGTCCCAAGGTTCTGAACTGCCGCGAAAAACTTGGGTGACTCTCAACAGACTTCGGACTGACCAAGGAAGGACAAAAAAGATCATGCATAAGTGGGGTCTGGCCACAGATCCGTTTTGCGAGTGTGGAGCTGTGCTAACGACCCATCACATCGTGGAAGAATGCCAAGTTCACCTATACGATAACAGTGTTGTGGATTTTTTTCACAAGTGTTAACAAGACGCTGACTTGGATCAGTGAACTAAATATCAACATCTGACCTCTCTGCTGTTTCCGTGGGTTCATGTATTTTATATTTTATTGTACTAGAGTGTTTGTGTTTTCAAAATTTCAAAATTATATCATATGACTTAAATGGCATTAAAGTGATCTCGAAATCTATCATTCTCGTGGAAACGTAATGCAAGCTTTGAATGTAATGGGCACGGGATACTCTGCGTTCAAAGCTGATGCTCGACCTCGGCCTCAGCACCAGCTAATCGTCGTAGCGGGTGGTGGGAGAGACTGGAGAGGAGGGGAAGATGATTGAGTCGGTGGGTGAAGATAGGGGGAAAAGAGGAGAGGGGCAGGCGCCGGATGCAGATAGGCGACGCGCGTAAACGGGAGCAACCAAACATTGATTTGGTCCGCTGAGTGCTTATGGATTAAGCAAGCTCAAATCGATTGGCGCCGACAACGCCATGTCCCGAACTGCTTCTCATGACTGCCAACAACCTCGGCCCCAAATATACTCCATGCGTGGATGATACTCTTTCCATTCCCCGCTTTGACCTTTGAGTTTGACCCATCCAACTTTCCACGCGTCAAATATCGACACAGATTTCGTTCATAGAAACGAATTCATTTTAAAGTACTAAGATGTGTAGTATAAGCAACCTCGCGTCTGTTTTCGAATGTCTTGAATTATTGTTCCCCGGGTAATGTTGTGTGATCGGGTACCGAGTGTAAAAGACTACAAATAAAATAAAATAAAAAAATTACTCCATAAACACAACTGCATTGAATACAGTAAATGTAGGTTAGTTTCATAGGTTCACCGTGCCTTATTATAGACAGTCCACAAAAAAAAAACACACACACACACAACTCAGATTCACATTAAACATCCATCTTATCTTTATTTCGTCATTATGGAAACATTAGGGTTGACATTAAATTGACTCTGGGTTTGTGGTCTCCTCTTCAGGTCTGTCAGGATTCATTCTCACTCACATTATTTACTCTATACATCGTGAATATCAAATTCACATGTCATATACAAAACATAAAAACCATTTCATACAATCATTTGTACTACATAGTCACCGATATCTTTGTAACTACATCACACACTATCTTCTTCTTTTTTATCTTACTAACTCTATGTAGTAACCCAACAACAACCCTTTTCTTATGTGACATGCCGTGATTCGATTTATAATTCATTAGTTCGTCTACACTACTTGGTTTTTTAAACCAGTCTGTTAAAACTTCACCTAAGTCATTGATGATCTTAACAACCAGAAAGTTTATTCATTTATTTTCTTCTATCTCTAATGTAAATTTCAGATCATCACAATTATTAAATTCATCTAAGAATTTATAAATCTCATCATCATTAACAATCATAAGAAAGTCATCATCATATCTCATATACAATCTAACACCATATTTCGTCAAACATACTTGTTCTAACTTCATCACAATTTCACAGATAGTACCACTCAAAATTCTCCCAATAGGGGTTCCATTCACCTGTTTATAATATTTTCCATTGAAAACAAAACTATTGGATTTCAGTACTAATTCAACACCTTTAATTATTTCAGGTACAGGAAGTTTTAATTTATCCAATCTCTTATAACCAACATCATTCATACAGGATAATATCAACTCATGTGGCATAGTGGGAAACATGTTAACCACATCAAGTGAAATCATACTATACCTAACAGGAATTTTAACATGTTTCAGTTTACTAACACATTCCATACTACTCTTAACCGAGTACCTATAATTATCATCTAACAATAGTTTCAAAATATAATTTAAAAATTTTGAAATATACCTAACAGGACCATCTAATGAGGAAATAACTAATCTCATAGGATGCTCAACCTTATGTTCTTTCATCAATCGAATCAATCAAAATCCATAAGGTAGTGTGTGATGTAGTAACAAAGATATCGGTGACTATGTAGTACAAATGATTGTATGAAATGTTTTTTATGTATTGTATATGACATGTGAATTTGATATTCATGATATATAGAGTGTAAATAATGTGAGTGAGAATGAATCCTGACAGAACTGAAGAGGAAGCCACAAACCCAGAGTCAATTCAATGTCAACCCTAATGTTTCCATAACGACGAAATAAAGATAAGATGGATGTTTAATGTGAATCTGAGTTGTGTGCGTTTTTGACTGTCTATAATAAGGCACGGTGTACATATAAGATAATGTGATGAGAGAAAGTGTGGATGAATGCATATTAAATATAGGTTAGTGTTTGTTCAAATATTTCCACTCTTCCTATGTTCTCACAGTAAGAAAGTCGAGTATAAACTTATTTATTCTTATTAGTTATGAGCGCAATAATACATTCTTTAAATGCAAGATTTTATTCATTCCCTATACTAGGAAATAACATTTCTAAAGACACCACATTTTGACAGATGAATAAGCAAGATGGGAGAAAAAAAGATATTTACAAAACAATATTTAGAAAACAATTACGCATGTATGTAAGAAAATAAAAATTTATTTATATATACACAATCACACTAAAAATATATTTGTTCACGGAATTTTAATTTGATAAAAGAATTTAAAAAATCAATTATTTTTCAGAAGAGTCTCAATACAATTTTAAAGATACAACTGCTTGATTGTCTTCCCCTCTCAATCTGCCGTTTCCGACGAATGTTGATTACCTGAGATTTATTTTTGAATGCTCTTTCTTGAGAATGCCAAGCCTGTTATTACTTTCCATGGTAAATCTGAAGAAACACCGACAAAAGAATACGCAAGATGTCTCAAGAAATTATACAAGAAATGGGAAGCCAGTTTTTCATCCATGAGAGTTTTCTTCCGTTCCGATCGATTTAATTATTGAAATTACCCTTTGATGTTCTTCACTATGAAATTCTTCAGTTGCCGTGATTTCAGTCTTTCTAAGTTTTCTTCTCGACTATTTTTATGCTCTCGTCTGCAGTCGTACCCTGACCTCTTCGGTTGATTTCACTTGGGTTACATCGTATTCTGATTCAAGGTACTAATTTTCCAGATAAATTAATGATCTTACACTTTTTTCTGAGAACGTTGTTTCCGAGAACACGAAAGGCGCGATTTATGGTAAAATTGTCACGACTAATTTATACCAAGATTGTAACCATTGTAATAGCCGAGACATATTGTAAGAGCCATTTACATGCCAGAATTACAGATATACATTTCAATTTTGCAAAAAAAATTTCTCAGAAGTGGCTCTACTGATTTCAAGAATAGATCATATTTTATCTTTTTAATATCACTTAAAAGGTCAGTTAATTTTAAGATACGATGCAGCAAAATGGCGGATTAATATTTAATATCTATTGGTCTACAGCGGCCATTATATATGAAAGAGACAGGCAGATATAACCAGATAGTTTTCATAAGATTGCAAATAATATTGATATAGTAGATTGCGTTGGTATTCTAATGCGCGAGTAATTCGAGCTAATCGTGGCGAGTGATGAAGATACCATCATGAAAAATTGAAAGCCCATAGGCAGATTTTTTTTAATAGTTTAGTAGATTTATATGCTTCGAATGTTATGCGTATTTTTTTTTTTAGAAATGCTTTTACTACCAAAGAATCCTTACGTTGAACACAATGACGTTTTAATCGAAATCCCTATATTTATCCTAATAATTATTACTCACGTGAATGTACAAAAAATGTGACATATTTTCTTGACATTTCTTTCTTTCTGATAATAGTTCCTTTCTTTCATTTTCAACGATTTGAATTAAATTGGATCTGGATTAACCGTATATTACTCATAATAGTTATTTCATTTCGATGATGTAAAGGTACAAATAGAAGTATATCGTGAAAGAATTAATTAATGAACTGCAATAAATCATTTCAGAAATAAAAATTTATATGTTTCAAACGATGGTTTATTTTTTAGAATAGTAAATGTATTGTATAATTAATTTCATTCTTAGACGCGTCTTGAAGAAATACTTCAATACTTGAATAATTACCAATAATAATATTATATTTTCAAAGAGAGATATGGCATTTAAGCAAATTACTGGTGACAATAAAAAACAATGAATAAATAGTGAATATATTATAAACCCTCAATTACTGATTACTAGAGTCGTTACTTCTGGCATTGCTCCATTCCGCCCCGGGAGCCAAGAGAACCGGGCTCCCGAGCGCAAAGGTCACGTTTACACACAACCTCACAAGCGCCAAGTCACTCCTTATCACTCCGCATCCACACTGATCCTCAGACCCCATCTTCAACTCACTTTCCCGCGCCAACCAACTCACAGACTGGGATTCGATTGTACTAGTCGTGTCTCCCAGATTCACAAATCGCTTATTGGCACCCGAAAATAACCAAGACTGTAGTGCTGCTTGGTCCAGAGTGGTAAAACCGTTGTTCTCGAACGAAACAGCGCTTAGCGACACACAGCTGGAATCGAACGGAGGTAAAGTGGCGATGAGGTTATTCGCCAAGTTCAGTTCCCACAGGAGAGTCAAATTTAAGAAGAGATTCGGTTCCAATGATGTGAGATGGTTGTGAGATAGATCCAGTCGTAGCAGAGATTGCAGCCCATTGAATATATTTTCCGGGAGGGAAGTCAAGTTATTTTCGTGCAGTGTAATTTCTCCGAGAAGATTCATTCCGGAGAAGATTTTTTCAGGTAAGGAACTCAGCTTGTTGACCCATAGATGAAGGCGAGAGAGTTGTTTCGTGTGAGCGAAAATATCTGCGGGAATAGTTGTTATTCCATTTCCTCCTAGACTCAAGTACTTTAACTGACTCAGACCCTCCAATGCATTTCCGGAGATGGAAGTAATATTGTTGTATTCGAGTGACAACGCTCTCAGTTGCTGAAACTCTTCAAAGGCTCTCGATTGCAATGAAGTCAAACCACATCTGAAACACTGGATGTACGGCACGTGAGCTATTGGCTTGAATAGTCCTTGTCGGAAGTTTTGCGAAGATATAGACAGTAATTGTAAACTGTTCACGTTCTCAAAAACTTTGAATGATTCAGAAACACTTGCAGCTTCATCTCTGAGAAAAACAGCAGTCAAATAATTCAGTCCAGAAAACACGTCGTCGGGCACAGTAGAGAGGTTATTAGCATCAACGTTCAACAGCTTTAAGCGAGGAAGAGATGCAAAAGCAGACCTAGGAAGGGTCTTCAACTCATTTCCCGCTATATGTAACTCCTCAAGCGCAGAAAGATTTCCAAGTCCTTCATCTGAAAAAATAGTCACACTGTTCTTTGAGACGCTCAAGTACACCAGATTCACCAAGCCAGAGAACACACGCGGAGTCACCGTGGATATTTTGTTCCCGTCCAAACTGAGATACTCCAAGTTCGAAAGATTATCAAACAATCCATCAGGAATAACTTCAAGTCCAACTCCTTCCAACCTCAACTCTTTCAAACGTACCAGAGGCGAGAAAATGTTGCTTGAAAAAGGAGAAATAGCGTTCAAAGATAAATCCAACACCAAAAGTTCTGGGAAATGTGAAAAAAAAATTTCTGTTAAAGCAGTAATATTATTACCGGAAACATCAAGCATCTGAAGAGCATTGCAATACCTTAAGGGACCTTCCAAACTGTCAATTTGGTTATCACCAACTTCGAGATCGATTAGAGCACAAGGTTGCGGAAGAAATAATAAGTTCCGTAGAGAGTTTTTTCTGAGTTGCAGAGTCTTCAAAGATCCTAAATGTCTGAACTCTGATTCGATATCACTTATATTGTTCTCCGATAAATCTAACAGAATCACTCTCGAACTTAATTGTGAAGCTTGTGGGGGTCTCACAAATCTGTTCCGGGACGCATTCACCACGGTGACGTCTTGAAGTCCATCAGGAAAAGTCACTAACAAATTATCGAACAGGTTCACACCGGTGAAAGGGCCGCCACACTTTATATCATCAGCCCGCACCAAAGACTTGCCTCGCTCGGAACAATCGAGAATCGACTCTGTACACTCGCACGGTAGAAGGACATTCTTCCACGGAATACTGACGACAGGTGGATGATGTCCCAAGTAGTGTGCGTCTGCCGTTGATAGGGCAACAATGAAGAAGAGTATTAGGTGATACATACTGACACTAGAGTCTGTTTCAACCAACTGACCAGCTACTAGGGAAATCAACGAGCGAAAGTTCATGATATCGCTTAACCCTGACCTGAGAGAACGCGTATCATTCAGAGCTCTTGCTAAATAGAGTGTTTCCGCTACAAACATATTCGTAATCTCGAACTCATTGAGCTAGGGCAATGGATTCATAAATATGGACGGGTTGACGACATCTCTATCGTTGCTCTCGTAAATGCGCCAGTCCTTCGGATACGATTTATTTCGCAGTCATTTAAGTCATAAATAGACAAGGAGAAACAGGAAAATAACATTTCCAGTGCAGCAGATGAAAGATTTCTAAACGGAATGATCCCTGACTCCAATAAAAAATATTCAATACATTATCACTCTCAACTTAATGTGAGTCAACAGAAATCATTGGGTCAAGAAATTTTAGATAGTTTCAGATGACATAAAAGTTAAACTGAAGGAATATAAAATGTATTGAAAACTTTTCCATTCCATATTGAAAATAACACGACTTTCTCTTTTTTAATATGTAACATTCACGAGCTACATTTAACAATTCCGTAGAATAAAGAAAAACACAGTTTCTACGTAATGTGACTGAATCTCGTACAATTCTAAGGATTATAAGATTACGTGAACGTTATTAAATATTGAAACCAATAACTTTCTTCTTTGAACTAAATGTAACATTTAATGAAATGTGCGCTCTAGTTAATAACTACACTAATACAACAAGCAACAATGTTAAAAGAGAATTTTCAAACCCATATTTCACTCAGAGCGCAGCTTCTAATAAAATTATTTCAAATCTTTATTGTAATAATGAAAAACACGTACCATAAAAAAATAATGAAAAACGTAAAAATGTGTGTTTCTTGTAAAATATGGATTTTACGTTGTTTTAGTGATATAAATTAACTATCAGAAATAATATTTTTGCAAGCTGGTACAAGAAAAATGTTGCAATACTTCCAGTACATGTGAACAGATAAAACCACATCTCGTGACTTCAATTCATTTTCAAACAATACATTATTTTGTCCACAAATATCTTACGAAATTGTTTTCCATAAAAATTCATTAGTGATTAGATAGTCGTAAAAAGCGTATTTTTAACTTTCGAAATAAAGGCAGTAATCCTCTGCAAGATACGATTATGAACACTAGATCTTAAGACGATCGACATTGTGCTGTTTTTGAATTATTTTTGGAAGAAATTGAGACGTGTTTTTAAATTACTACCAGGCCAGTCTTTGGGTTAAACTTCATTCCATTATGTGACCTAGCATTAGCGTTGACCATCCTAGTATAGCATCACTAGAAATTTGAAATCACTAGAAACGAAACACATTATACGAGTCTCAGAGATAACAAATACAAACTAAATTGATTTATTAGGAATTCTATATTGTTTAGATTGATTTAATAATCTGGTACACCACTAGCCTACATTCCAGAAAATTTGTAACATACCTAAAATTGAAAATCCAACATTCGAGTACCTCTTGGGACTATAGCAGTTATTAACGAAGCATGACAAAAATCTCGACCTGTCGTGGGGTCGAGTCCGATAATAAATCTCAGATTGCTTCTCTCCTCACACTATTCCGGAGTATTCATATCTGGCACGTGCGAGACATGTGGCACAAATTACGCAACAGTTGTTTACGGGTCGATGGGTGACGAGAACGGGAAGGGGAGGGGTAATTAGGCGAGGGTGCGTGACCCCCATGCCGCAGGAACCCCTCTTGTGCCTCCACCCTCCGAGCGAGGTCTCCTGTTCCCCCTTTTGCAAACGGGCTCTGCAGGTGCCCCCAACTCGAGACTTTCCTGCCCTAATGTCGACCCTTGCGGTACACCACGCGAAGCGGGACCACAGGTGTTGATATTCTCTCCGGTCCAGTTACCCCTCCGCGAAGGGACTGTCCGCTGTTTATTTCCTCTGCGGGGCGTAAAAGGGAAGACAATGAGAGAACGCTTTGTATTCGTGAGAAGTCACTACTGATAAACCTATCTTGATTCGCTACAGTGTGAATGTTAAATGACAAAAGTTCATCAGATAAATTTAAAACGATGTGACTTAAATGTAACATGACATAATTCTTTGCGAATGAGGTGTTTGAAAGCAGTGTTCCCAGTAAAAGATGTAATGTCTTAAAAAAACTAAGATTTTTCCCTCAATTAAAAAAAAATATAGTGAAAAATGTAGATCGACTTTGAATTTACATTTACAATTAAATGTGGATATTGTCACCAAAGGGAAAACATGAAAGGTATAGATATTTTAATATTGGCATCAGGTAGTAAGAAGAAATTGAGTAAGATCTTATAATTAGAAACCTTGTGACTGAAATATGCCTATTTCATATCTAGTAATATTCTCGTTAAAACTTGTGTGAGTAAATATTACAAGAAACACCTTTGTGGGGTAAGGGTAATTTAAAGTTGAACTAAAGGTTTTGAGATTATTTGAAATTTAAATAAATCTTTTTTAGACGATACAGTGATCAGCAACTTTAAAGATATTATCTCGTATAGAGAAATTGAACATGTTTCGAATGTTAAATATGCTCCAAATGTATCAACGTCTTGCCGAAATTGGATCTCACCACAACAATAAAGATATCTGTTTTCTCATGTTCGTTTGAATTGTACTTTTTCGTTTCCAATGTTAACTGCTTCCCTTCTAACAGAATATACAAAATAAGAAAAGAATGTATTAGTATCACAACTTAATTACTGACATTCGAAAAGTAAAAGATCGTATGCATAGTATTCAGAAAAAGAAAAAGCAATATTACTTTTTCGAAAATAAAATATTTTTGTGCGAATACCTTTTTAATTCCTCTTGCTAGTCTAAAATTTGTTCTCAGGGCTGACATATATAAATAGAATAATACCCGTGCGAAGATGATGACTCAAGAACTCTTTAAATTTTATCAAACCGAATTTTACGCGAACATATAAGAAAAATTGAAATGTCCGGTTACTTGCGTTGACTGAAAGCGTGATACTTTTATGCTCTTACAAAAAGAATATTGAAAATAAAATTTTAAAAATCAAAATTTTCACTTAGTAACATGCTGAAATATAAAAATGTTTAATACTTAACACGTCTAACTTCTAAACACCTTTGGTTTTATTATCATTATTTCGCATTAAAAAGGAGATTTCTTAACAATCAGGATTTTAGGAATGGAGTTGAAGCTATAAGCATCTCGATCCGACATCATTGCTAGAGACTGATCCTTTCTGGTATTTTGAATAAAATCTTTCAAAACTGTCTCAATTTTTGTGTAGTACAGTTTTTTGTATAAATTTAAATATATATAAATCTAGAATATAAAATACTACCCGATGATTTTCAAAACCTGAAGATTATGCTAAAAAGGAGAAAAACCTTCAGAATCACAATATAACTTCTCTCCATTTCCGTAATTCTTATTTATTCATTTATTAAATGTTTAATAATGTTTCAAAGGACGTTTTCTATTTCATCTGACGATGATTTGGGAAAATAAATTATGTAGGAGAGATGTTGGGTTGCCAGAGAAGTCAGGTACCGTACCGATCTTGAGCTGGAGTTGACGAGGGACACCCCAGCTGAAAACCTCACTTCGACCGAACATGGAATCGAATCCGCAGTCTCTCTTGCGGCAACGTGGAGATCTCTACCCCGAAGACTATTCCCCCAAACCACCGTTTTCTTGAATTATTATTGGTAGTACTAGCGTCAAATCAAATATTATTGGTATGGTATTTGTCAAATCATGTAAAAAAGTATAAATATGCTCCTTCTTTTTGAGAGAGAAGGTAATTGTTTTGTACCACAATATCATGAATTAAAATGAAAATGAAATATGATTTAATTCGTATTTATCTGTTAATCATATAATAAACATATTTTAGAACTCGCTTGATGCAATTAAAATCATCAGAGCTTTTAGTGATTCATGAGTCACGTCTTTTAATTAAATACCTCTGTCCGGTGACGTACTCGTATACATAAAAATACTACGGAAAAACTCCTGCAAAGTAAACAAATCACCTGACACATTCCTGATTTCAAAATCAGTTTATTTTGGAAATTTTCACCATACGTAATGAATACGACCATCACCAATTAAATACTAAATACCGGGAGGAGAACGGGATGGCGCAGTTGGTAAGCGCTAAGCTCAAAGTCCCGAGTTCGAATCTCGGTCCCGTCTCCCATTTTCAATTAACATGACATAATTTAACATAACATAATTAATAAATACTATTACTCAATTTCGATGACTGGTGAAGTATTTTTTAAACTGATTAAAATAAACACGTAGTATTGTGATTGTTTATACTATTTGTTCTACTTTAATTTGTACAACATAAAAAATACCATTGAAACACGATTTTTTAAGCAAATGGATGCTGGTATAGTAAATAATTGCAGCAGAAAAGAGAAAAAAAATATCTCGAGAGCTTTCTTCCCCTCACCCGGTGTTCTCTCCTTTAAGTGTATTCAGTGTCAAACGCAGAAGGGCTACGAAGGGAGACTAAAAGCAAACGTCTGCGGGTGCCGGTCGCCCGGTCGCCGCCCGCATCCACCCAAATGCTGCTGCCGACCCCACAGGCACGCGCTTCACTTCCCCTCGCAGAAGCTACCCCCGAGTATTCGTCACTTGTGTTCACTGAGATTCTCCGATTGCTTGGAGTTGTCTCCTCAGCTCGGAATCAATTAAGAAGGAGACAACATCATTAAGAACGAGATTAAATGAAGGAGAACAAGGGTTGAACACTCCGGAGGAAATAGTATTACTAAGTTGTTTTCTTTTTCGGAAAATGATGGACAAGCGCAAGTCAGAATTTGAGGGAAAACAAATACCTTAAAGAATTCATAGAACATAAGCATGTAATAGTCACAAATAATCCTCAGCAAAAGTTTTACAAAAGAGAGTTAACATATTTTTAATTTGAGTTAATGTCAAATATTTTAGGGATTCACTACATATTAGTAAAAGAAAATCTTATTTTAGTGAGAAAATTTCCTTCGCACACTCTCCCCTCCACATTCACTGAGCAGTTACATTACAAGGAAATAAATTACAAATTTTGGCAACGTTTTAGAAAGATTTTTTAAAAAATAATAATAACAGAAAGTGAAGGAAATTAAAACAGAAGTTGCAAATCCTTTCACTGTTCTGATAAGCGTTTTACTTTGTTAAATATAATATCGTTAATTTTGTCTCTGTTGGAATACTG
Organism: Laupala kohalensis; assembly: GCA_002313205.1. Taxonomy (NCBI): domain Eukaryota; kingdom Metazoa; phylum Arthropoda; class Insecta; order Orthoptera; family Trigonidiidae; genus Laupala; species Laupala kohalensis. The sequence continues at coordinate 188,386 of NNCF01127697.1, read as the reverse complement.
GTTATTTGTTTTGATGGTTGATAGGTTTACAGTTTCATTGCAGGTGATTCAAACTAGCCTTATATGAAGTGACAGAAATACACTAGGAATCTTCACAAAGAAATCTGAGCAAAGATGTAAAGAAACAAAGTATTGGTAAATATCTCATGATGAACTTAAAATTAAATTATGAACGTAAGATGCTACTATCTATTATTTATTTATTTATTTGTTGATACCGCAAAAATACAGAAAAAATTACAATAGTTATTTTGTCGTGTCTCAATCATGCAACATTCCACGAAGTTAATCATTACATTTATTATTCAATTAATATCATACACTTGTGATGTCCGCTTCTCGTTTAAGATCTTACATTACAATAACCTAGGAATTTATACCTTTATTCCTTTCTTTGCTTCCC
>NNCF01127697.1:151618-187878 GCA_002313205.1 Laupala kohalensis | reverse complement strand
TTATACCTTTATTCCTTTCTTTGCTTCCCGTATACCATTCACATATTTAGTAAAGACTATATTTTTTTCTGCTCTCTGTCAATTTACCATTACATCAATCGTTCGCATCTCTCCCATAAATTCAACCCTTTCTACATTGTACGTCGTAATCACAAGTCCACAGTACACGGTCCACCGTCTCCTCCTCCTTTCCACATAAACACATTCCATCACTCCTCGTTCCAAACCATAGGAGATAAAAGTGTATATTCCCGTGTCCCGTCAAAATTTGAACAAGTCGATATCCTTGATTAAACCATTTTCTATTATTTGTCACGAAAGTTACATCACTAATAAATTTATAAGTAAGTCTTCCTTTTGTTGACCCCGATATCTTTATCTGCCAAGCCTCAGCAGAAAATTTGTTTCCACCCTCTCAAATCACTTGTTATTTTCTTTCCCTTCAGCTACTTACACAACATCCTTACTTTTCATCATTATTGTACGGTGGACCCATTTTTGCACACACATACCAATGATAGCTAAAACTACATTAAGTGCATCAGTCGAAAGCGTTGAATATTCTCCACATAATCGTAATGTGCACAATCTCCATGGCTATCTCTATGCTACTAACTATGAATCGTAAATTATTTATTCATAAATTGCAAGATTTGGTGTCGAAAAACTAATAACTATATATAGAAAAAATAGAAAAAATCCTTCCACCTTTGCAATAATTTACAGACGTTGTATTTTTGTTGGGATATTGGGATGCAAAGAGCAATGGACATGAAACCCGAATACAGGTCAAATGTTTGATTCACTGCGGATTGAGAGATGTTCTTTCGAGAATGCCAGAAATAGCGTGAGAGGTATAACATCTGTTACTGCCCTTTGGAAAACCTTTGTCACTCGGCACAACGATTCATGTTTCCTGGTCAAGGATCGGGTTTTAAAAAAAAATTGCCACAAAAAATACACAAAATCACTCTTATATTATATTCCGCATAATGTTTTGTATTAGTCCACCCAAATGTTAAAATACTACCCACTTAATTTCACATTTTTAACGAATATTGTCATCGGTAGAAAACCTATCATCCTAATTGAAGGATTTTCCATTTATTCTATCATTTTAAGTCGACTTATTAGAATGACTTTATTTTCTCGGCATACAAATAAAATTGAAAGTTTCAATTCTCCATTCCCATTATTGTAAGATTTTTATATAGTTTAAATATTAGAATTTTCGTGTTTTAAAGAATCGTATTTCGTTCTCATACTGTTACATTTTCTCTGTATTGTCATAACAGTAATACTTAAATATTGAACTCATTTTGGATGTTTTATATTGCTGTATTCTCAGAAGTATTGTATTGTACGTTCCGTTTTAATATAGTTTAATTTTATAATTATTGTGAGCATTTCAAATTAGTTGGAACCTGGACCGGCGGAAGAGCATTTCTCATGGCCTGAGCCAGTTCTACAAATAAAAATTATATTTCATTCTGCTTTTATCATTCATATAATTAAAAATCTGCTTTTTTAAATTCTATTTTGTCAAAAAAACAGGAGACGATTTCTTGTATTCAACGAATTTTTATTTAAAAAAGAAACACTAAGCAGGAAAATTTTACTATACACACTAAGAAAATCAGTCTAAAGCATATTTATTTATTTACTGAAAATGATAATTTAGGACTGAAAATCTACACATGCAATTGTAATTGTGTAACAGGGTAAAGAAATTCCGTTCAAAAATTGAGTTTTCAAACAGTAAAAATTTTCATCCGTCAGTTTGCGAATTGTGGGGATTAATAAATTGTAGACATATATCAATGAGTACGTATACATGCGTTATTCACGAGGAATAGCGATTTAAAAAACACGAAGAAACCGTTTATTTGAAAATGTCCGTTTTTAGGCACAAAATGTAGACGAATAAAATTCATCTTTTTGCAGGTGGATACGAGACTTCCGTATATCAAAATATTTAACTGAATAGTTCATTTGTCACATTATAATATAAATTAAAAATACAAATGAAAGCGTGTTACGGTGTAGGAGAATGGATAAAGTGAAACAATCACACAATTATTTTTTATTGAGAAAAAACGGACTCGCGAAGTGAGATTAGAAATAACCTATAAAACCTTTTTTTTGGGGGGAGGGGTGTCTATTAGAAAATATTTTCAATAAAAAGAAATTATAAGAAATATTACCATCCACATTTTTAAAAAACCATTTTTGAGAGACTTTCTTATTCTATACGATTGTGAGAAATTTTGATTCAAATATGTTTTAATGCCATGAAATTGGACAATTGAAATATCGTGGCTAACGATAAGATTTGATATGGCGTTTTTCAGAGTTTCCAGTCTTTTAGATTGATACAGCTAGTATATTCATCAATTTATTGGACATACAAAAATAATTAATAAACAAAAAATAAATAACATTTGTTTATCTCATCACTATCGAATGGAGTATCCCTTCAAAGGATTTATTTATATTTTCATGCCAGAACTAGTATTTTTTATATCAAATACTCCCAACCCCCGTCCTTGAATCTTTATTCCACATAGTCCGCAACCTCAGTTACTTAACGACTTTCGAATTTTTCTTAACCTGCATTTTCTCATCATTCCTGTCGTTTCGTTTAAAAACTTATTTAGCAAAACAAATTACCTACCCCTCAATTTTCAACCCTACAAACAATTTTATCCCAAGAAACATAGTTAAAAACGACCATCAAGTAAATAATTAAAAATATAACAGTACACTTAATGCTAAATTAGTTTCTTTCGACATTTCCAAACTTCTTTTATAATACACCGTCAGTAGACTTGCAAAACCCTTTTGTAAGTGAATATTAGTAAATCCTATATTCCGATGCCTATTCGTATTGATTTACTAGTGTCATAACATTTGAGGATTGAAAAGAATAACTATTACACCAAACACACACTTTTTTACTCATAAATTTACAAAAATTATGTGGAAGTAATCAGAAAAACAATATTCAAATAACAAGGGTAACAGAAAAGAATTCACTTTATACTACATTTCAGTTACCTTCAAAACTATTTACAAATGTTGAATATTCTTATATCCTCAATTCGTAGCAATATTCAGGGATAAATTTAAAAAACGCATTTTCGATTCTGCTTGTCGCCTTTTAACGAAATTTGCTCATTTCTCTTCTGCCGTGTGGTAGTTGCAAAACAAGACTACGGAGTCTAGTTTTTTTTTTCGTTTCGAAGTAGTTCCCGAAATCGAAATATGCTGAAATTTGCATACACGCGTATATCTAATAAATATTGATTACGAGTACAATATTATACATAAAACTTTTTTAATAGCTGTATTTAAAATACTAAAATTATTTCTTTGGATATCAACACACAGAATTCACCTATGGTAATTTCAAACTCGCGTAAGTCAAATTTTTCATCAAATTTTGATTTTTGGTCAATTACTAAAGTTTTCTCCTTATCAGAAAGAAAATACTGAACAGCTTCAAAACTCGTGGAGAGGTAATATGAGTTGAGTTACTGACTCAACGTCCGAGGTTCTAGTCCCGTTATTAATGCGAGATTCGTATCCTTATCGAAATGTGCAACTTATTATAACCATTTCCTATTCCAAACATCTTGCTTGAAATTAAGTTCCGGGTCGTTTCCGGGGTCAACTAGTTCCGAGTATATCATCGGGAACATTTTCTCTTCCTCGTACCGAGGCCAAAAACTTTCGCCGAGATAATAAAACCTTTGAGAAGCTAAAAGGTTAGACTTGTAGTAGCTTAACTTCGACTCTATGCAAGATACAACACAAGATGATTTTGTACGAAAACGGGTGTGATACACATTTCCCGTAAAACCATTGAAATCGCCAGCTCAGTCCTTGTATTCCAGGAAAAAATTAATGCACATTTTAAATCTCCGAATTGTAAAATCATAATGAGGGGTTCCTCCGTATTTCTGTCAGTGAAAATTATGAAGTTAATTTTAACGAAAAGATCAAAAGAAATTTAAGTTTTTTTTACCACTTTCGTAAAAAATAAATTATATTTTGCGGTGTTTGATAGTTTTTATTTATTTTACAACGAATAAGTACTATTGTATTTCTGTCACAACAATTCGAAAAACCCAAGAATAAGATTAGAAGCCTTTTAATGAGGTCCAGGATATTATCATTCTAAAAGGTTTTAGGGAGAGGTAATGATTTGTATAAAATATATAATAATGTTCCATATTTTGTGATGGCATTTGCATCTTGAAACTTAGTAACAAATTTATGTAGTAAATCACACAATTCAAAGTAGCAAAATTTTGAGTTGAAACTGAAACTAGAAAATAATGAGTCTTTATATTAGTTCTAATAAACGACTACTAATTGGAACTAATAAATAATTACTAATATAAAGAACTTGTTAACTACTAATATAAAATAATATCAAGCTCTTTATATTACTAGTTGTTTTGTTTATATTGTTCAGAAATATTACTCTGGTCACTCCCATATTGAATTTTGACTTGGCCACTTAAGATTACAATACTTTTTAATACAATTTTATACAATTAATTAAGTTCACTTCTTTTTCGTTCTTACTGGGATATACACTTTTTCATTTATTAAGTAACAACTATGTGATATTACAACAGGAACAACCTGTTCGTTTATCGTTTTCAAACTGTGTTTGTATTAACAGTAAGAAGTAGTGATACTTCAGTCGCAAACAAAATATTTGGTGGTTCCATTGGATGAAATTCCATAATCCGCGAAATTCAGTCCACGAGTTTTGATCAAACTTATCAGATAATAAACATACATGTATTCTGTAAAATGAGTTACAAATTTTAATGAGGAGAAATTTTGTAAAATGTCATAATTTCTACAGAAGGTCTTCAGGCATGAACCTGTATCAAGACATGAGGAATATTGTAAGTCATTTTTTCATCACAAGTCACGTACAGATCTAAACATACTTGATCAAAATTGTTCCAGTTCACTTTGACAGGTATTGCAACAAAATTGGTAACTTTTAAAGCTCGTTTTGAGACAATATGTTAAGAGATTTTATTATTCAATGCTGAAGACTCTCCCCAAAAATATATTAGAAACTAGTTTATTTGTAGGAACAGTAAAAAATGTAATAAATTTTTGAATTGCTATGTTAAAACTAGTAAGGTAAAAATTAAAAGCAACATTTGGCATATATTTGCATATCACGTCATTCATCAAGGAAAATTCTAGTATTTACAGAAATATTTCTATTTTTTGGATTCACTGTGATCGAAAGGATATATAATTTTATCATGTATGCGAATAGATTATTTTCGACAACAACAAATCTTTTCACTTTAAATTCCAGACAGTTTGGTTGATACAATATATGTGATTTTGCTCCCTCCAAACTATGAACAACCATTTGAATAAAAAGGATAAATAGGATGTATTGTAATATTGCCAACTGGAGCTTTTTTCTCTTTAAAGTTGAAGGCAGGATTATAAATATTCTCAAGATTGCTCTTTTGTTGTTAAGAATATGCGCAAAATAAACAAGTGAAATATATTCAACAATTGATACACTCAATTGTTACATCATCCCCTTAACATAATCAGAGCGCAATGTAATGCTGGACGGCAATTCCTTACCTCCTCCGAAGATAGTGTGGAACCGAGGACGGCAGCGCTTAGGGGTTGTGTCGTCCAAGGGCGGCCGCGTGCGAGTCCGCGCCCTCAACCCTCTCACCGCCGCCGTCGCCTCCACCAGCACGCGGTCGCTTCTTCATTGGTCCCTCTGTCAACCAATGGTGTCGCGCGACCGACAGCTATTGGATCGTGATCGACGCGCGCCGGTTGGCTGGCTTAGGGGAGTTCCCCTGGGCGCGGATCGCGGCTAAGGGGCGGTCGGAAGACGCCTCTGCCGAGGTTAGCGTCAATTGTTAATTCTGACGAAGAGGGGGAGGTGGTGAGGCGGTGGTGCGGGAAGAGATGTTAGCCCTGCGAAGACTCCCAAGACGGTCGAGGGGTTTTACACCCCTTCCTTTTTTAACCACACAACACATCGGGATCTACAAACACAAGGGAAAGTTACCATGATGAGAAGGAGGCGCAGGATCACTCTATGGCGCTAATGTAAATTACGGGACGGAGAGCCATGTCATAAATTAAAAGTGTACATTTTTTGACTTTTTGGAAGAAGATAGGAGAATACCCCTTCCCTTTCTCTCAATGAAACCATTTTTTTTGTAATATCAAAAATTATTGTATTCATCGAGATAAACATTTATTTAATACAAAATTAACATTCAGTATTGCATAAATAATTCATAATATGAACATTTTCATAATGGTTGTCAAAGAGTCGCTACGGGAAGATACAACCCCATTCTTTCTTTGTGCATCCGAATAGGAATCACATTAGTTAAACAAGTTGGTGAAAAAGAAAAAAGTGATAATTTTAGAAAAATGTATTTGATTCCTTTTTTTTTTTTTGCTCTTGACGGGGTTGAGATCAAAATGACCTCAATCATAGGTTACAGATAATTTTACTATTAGAAATAAGCTATTCACGAAACAGAAGTAATATTCACATTTTGTTTGTAATTCATCTATTTAAGTGTTGACTATAAATTGCCCTCGTGTTCACGAAAAGCGGACTCATAAAAGCTTGAAAAGTTCAATGTGGTAAAGTATTTGTAATTTCTGAAATACATTATGTACCGAATAAGTAGACTTATTGTTGTTATTGCAAGATTTTGATGCAAATATCCAATTTGGAGTCCTCTTATACAGGAAAACATGTTTAACTTTTAGACAAACCGATTTTTCATGAATTTGCATAAGAGAAGCAAAAAACTAAATAAATGTCGTTTTTCCTCTCTTCAGCGTTGAAAACTACGAAAAATCACATACTTTTGGCATAAAAACATGTTTCAAGTCGTGGTTTTTTGAGGTTTCCTGCGATGTTTTATTCCATTATCAAATTCTCTTTGATAAGGGTGAGAGTTCCAGGGAGTGTACAGTGTTGTTATGCGGACTCACATAATGTTTGTGGTATGTTATTGAATCGTATAGTTTGAATTCTGGGCAACCCAACTTCTCTCGATTGAAAATTACGTATGGTAAAGCTAGAAGAGACGGCGCGGTCAGAGTGATTGCGCACAGAGAAGATTGAGGGGAAGGAGTAGAGTGCGCGTGTAGGGGCCCGTTTCACAAAAGTACAAGTTGTAAGAGACAAGTAAATTTTCACAAGTTTGTAAAAATATCCAGTTATTAGCGTTTCACAAAGGTACACTTGTAAACTTGTAATTACAAGTGAATTCTTACAATTTTACGAGTGATTTACTTGTAACCCCCTAACATTGTTAGATTACTCACAATTGTAGTTGACAAACTTGTAAAATAAATTTATTACCAACCAAGAATTTCTTGCGTAGGTATAAACGTAGGTTACATGTGTTACTGTGTTACTGTGTTACAAGTGTTATTTTATTAATATGAGGTGGTCAAATTCTTCCTCGGAAGATGAAGATGAGTTATTCATACAAAGACATAGGAAAACAATCAGTGAAAGAGTGAAAAGAATCGTATTTATTTTACTATATATACTTGTACTTTTGTGACACGGGTCCCAGGTAGTTGTACAACGGTAGTAGTGGAGTGTCTTCTTGAATGAGCACGTTGATTGTTTCGAGTATCTAGGATAAAGCGTTGCTACTTTGTTTTCTTCTCCCAAAGTAATTGCTTCAATTTTCATTACTCCTTCTCTGAATTTCTATAAAATAGCAGAAACAGAAAATATTTTAAAATTAAACGATTTCTCGTAAGCTACTAACGTAGACTAACGGTACACCAATGGCTATTTCTAAAAGCGGTGATGTTTAAATAAAAGGCCGCCCAATCTCTCCTATTAAAATGGGGGAGTTTGCGCGTCTGCTAGTAAGGAGAGATGACTGTTGTTCCCATTAGTGTCTATGCTCGGAGAGATTACGCACTGAAGGAAAGAAAACGATGGGTAATAAAGATAAGTGCACTGAATGTCTGGAACTGCACCAGATGACACCTTCGACCAATGACTGGATTCATTGAGTTAGTTGTGGCAGGTGGTTGCACGAAAGCTGCACTTTACAACAGTGGCGGGTATTAGGAGGGAGAGCACTTTTTAAGTAAAGATAAAAATTTCATTTTAACCGACTAAAACTGAGAATTATAAAAACAATTACACCATCCCTGATGTGGTAGTCACCAATTGTCTCTCCTTTGATTTATTTCATTATTTTACTCGTACTTCGTGGAAATAAGCAGAAAATGTCATTTTAATAAAAATTGTCAATATTTTTTTGCCTCCCCCCACACTTTTGATTCCCAACAACGACGACATCTTCGGTCAGCAAACACAGAACAATGAAACTAGAAATGAAAATGGACTAATTTTAAGTTATGAAGTAACTTAATGTTAATTCGTAATCTTATATGGGTCTGCTTTTTCTGATTTTGTCTTTTTATCACTTTAATTAAAATTCCTTAATTCTTCTAAAAATTCTACCACTTTTCTGATTTTTTAATCATTAGGTTCAAATATTCATTCTTAATACAATAATATTTGTTAACAACGTCATTCAAATGTAATTATTATTGTTAACATTTTAATTGGTTATTACTAATAACAATCTCTCCAACCCATGTGCGCAATCACACCAACCTTGTAAATAAAGATTGTGCAAAATAGCATTCTTGATTTTATTACACCGTTATATTAAATTAATGCATAACAATAAAATATTAATTGAAATACATAAAAATACATGATGTTAAACTTATTCGTGGATAATTAAGCAAAATGTTATATTTAGATTTTTAAAATTATTTTAGTGAATTGAGCACAGACTCTCCTAGCTACCTTACGTAACTATTTCTGTAACAGGGTGACGTTGTACTGTCACTATCGCTGGGATCATTTTTCCGTAGTGTAGTGAGGATACTTCAAGGATATATAGGGTTGTCTTATTGCATTAATGGATTTATCGTGTTGTTATTTCCGTTTGTTTGTAACCGAGAGAAAACAATAATACACGTAAAGGATTTAAAATAACTCCCCCATGCTACGTTTCACATGTTACCATTTATATGTTGTACCTTTACGTTACCTTAGTAAATAATACGTAGACTACAAGGGCGCATGATAGATGCTCTCAAAGAAGGAATTATTTTGCACAATTGCATTTCGTATTTTTTTCGCACCACCTTGCGCATTCTTTCTCGAGATATGGTCCGCTTGAAATATTCACAAAGGATATCGATGTAGACTACATACACTACAAATCTGTCATAGAATTAAAATGCGCTAAAATACGAGAAAACATTGGCAAAAATGCGTGAATGGCTCAAATGATCGAAGACAGTTGTTGACGTACTTGTAGTATAAATAGGTACAAAAAACCTTTCACGTCGCTTCAGGTCTTCGCTTTTTTCATTCACACGTTAGTAACGTAAAAAAACTGAAAGTTTTGGAACTAAAACGATCCTATCATAAATGAGTTCATGCTAGATCGCTTTTTGATCCCAATATAATTTTTGAAATATCCCAATTTGAGGATACATCTGAGGGCTCTTTTTGCAGTACCATGATTTTGTCTCTATCTGTATTTGATATGCTCCCCGACCAAAAAATACGTGTGAATTGTTCCATAACATATCGGCATTAGATGCTCTGAGTTCGTGAATTTAATAGGATTTCTTAATAAGAATATGAATTTACGACATCATACCTATTGTGAGGCTTAGTTCCTCAACTGAATATTGATTCTGGATCATAAATGTTTCCACAGTTGCGATGACTAAAATGGATCAAATTTGTTGTATCAATTTTTACTAACTGACATTTGTGTCGGAGAATCTGTCATAAGATCTTCTAAAGTTATCTTTTGAGTACTATTTCAGCTAGTTGTCGCATCATCAGCGTAGGAATTTAATCTATAACTAGAAGAAAGAAAATTATTAACGTGTTATAAAAATAATATTGGTTCTGAAACAGATCCCTCTGGGACTCCTGATGTGACTGTAATAAATGATGACCTGATTTCATAGATAGAATAGTCATTTAAGAAGAACTAGTATTTTACCCGTAGTCGTAAGTGTTCAATATTTATGAGTAATTTATCTGATAATATATCAAAGGTCTTTGAGAGATCTACAAAAGCACAGGAAATTTGCAATATTTTGGAGTACATTGTGTATGAAGTTGATTGGAGGAGCACTATCGCACGAGATGTCTATTTAGCAGCGGTGTCGCTTACTGAAATGCTAATGAGTGGAATTGTTTCGTTATAAGTCTGTTACTAATAATGTTGCAAGTATAAAACTATCTTACTTGTAGTCAATTTTATTCTTCACGCATTACATGTACATACTAACGACACTTGTCAAAGATTAAAACACTTTAAAAACTTTAAACTATACACAATTAGGTTAGATTAGGTAATGTTTAAGTGAACCCGGCTAATGGTAGAGCCCCGCACGTAGACCTTAAAGGCCCTTTGTACCTCTTAATAGTTAGGTTTATTCCAACCCCAGGGTCTCGATGAAGGACACCAAGGAGTGGATCTTAGCCTTCCAGATATCCTTTAGGTTCGGGAAATATAAACCGAGATAAACTATACACAATGTAATACATAAAAAAAAATCACAATAAAATCTCACACATGAGGCGAAACGTGATTTTCATGTGTTTTACATTGTATATAGTTTAAAGTTTTTAAAGTGTTTTAATCTTTTACAAGTGTCGCTATTAAGTACATGTAATGCGTGAAGAAGAATAAAATTGTCTACAAGCAAGGACGCTTTATAGCTTTATTCTTGCAGCAAATGAGTAGAGCTCTATTTCACTGTGAAGGAGGCATGTAGCGAGGACGAGACCGAGCCCCAACCCCACACCTAGAACGTAAGATATTATTTGAATTTGCCACGTTCAAAACAATCTTATCTGTAAGAGATATTCGTTTTGTATTTTTAAGTAATTCACAAAGTGAAAAAAAAACCTATAAAAAAATAATTTTGTAGTCACGTCAATAATTTTTCGGTATGAGTCCCCAACCAAAACAATTACGCATCTGATTCGAGGAGTTTCCCTGAAGATAACCTAGTTCACCGGACATCTTCGCAATCCAAAATTCCACACGGGACAAACACAGTGGAAACGAAACAGAATAGCGGAACTGTCCACGGTCGACACCCTCTGTAATCACACCTCATTGATCACAGAAATCCAACTTATAAAGGTGCTTTCCTTATTAACTTTCCTTATTACCAGTAAAAATTTGAAATTTTTCTAGTCGTAGTTTTTTTAATACTGCATAAATGTACACAAGAACAAAAAATATATCTGATTATCTATATTCCTAATTGTCTGCTAGTTAGCATACTCACTAATGATCGTCCACGATTACACTTTCGAAATGACTTAGGATACTTTCATCACAATGGACTAGCGACGCGTTGTAAGGGATAGATGATCAATCAATATGACCATGAACGAGGCCTTCTTTCTCCGTCTAGACGGTAATAAATAGTTTTTCGAGTAATTCGAAGAAGTGTGAACATGTCAGGCACATAACCATATATGAATCTTTCAATAATATTATGTATTCTCTTTGTACAAAAAATACTCATTATAACAGTGATTCATGAATTATAGGGTTTTAAAAACTGAGAACCATTTATCATACAGTTTAAACAGATTTACACTGAATTTAAAGAATGGTCTCAAGATTGATCACAATTCTCTGATATAGCGACAGTTCTCGTCGAATAACTTTCGAAATTGTCCAGAAATGCCAGGAAAAGTTTGTTCTATTATTTTCCATATTAATTTTGTGACACGTGTAATAGTTTCTTTTTAAATTGAGCCCAGGATATATTACACGGGAACTGAATTAAAAAGCGTATCTTCATTAGCTTTTATCCATACGATCCCTCCTAACTTCAAGATGATTTTATTGAAAAATTAGTCCCACAAGATACAAATTGTTTTAGATGAAAAGATGAATAATAGTTCATTTATTCATTTTTTTTAAATCGGGGCATTAAAAAAATCGGCAGTCTAGGTGAAAGGAAGAAGAACACAAAATATGCCAAGGAGGAAAGAAACAGAAAATCGAGTTAATATTCATTGGTGACGTGTTACTTGGGGGTTCGTTACACTCTGAAAGCTTTGTTGCCAAATTTCACGGAATCACGAGAACTGATGAAGCCAGAAAAGCCATCGACAGTATTTTTCTGAATTAAATGATGAACTGGTTAGACGAGGCTTATTAAGTTTTAATAAAATTGACTAAGTTATAAAACAGAAAAATTTTAAATTAATTCTGTTTGGAAAAGAGCCGAAAGAAAATTTTAATGTCATGGGATCTAGCGATGATAGCAGGAACACCAGTATAAAAGCACTAGCAGCCGTTACAGAAGTAGAGTTTGTGACCGTGAGTGTAGAGTGTATGTGTAATAGTTTCTGTATCGTTTAAATTTTAACCTTTAGTGTTACTGTAACTGTTTAAGTGAATGCAGCATAGTTATTGGAATTGATTTTTTTAATTTCAAAAGGTTATGGGCCAAGCATGTTTTCTCAGCCAGGAGCCCGTAACATCCTTTTCTAAGAAAACACAATGTACTAATACTATCATGAGTTTTTACGCCTTTAAATGCGTAAATAAATCAGCTATAGCGAAGTTAGGATCACACAGAGATAATTATGAATTCTTCGCGTTCAAGTATATGGATATATCTCAGAAGTAGGAAGGCCCATTTCAGAAGGAAGTTTTAATGCCTTATTGGAAATGGTACGAAACTTTCATTTTACGCATCGAATCCTTGAATACTTGCGTCAATGCCAGAAAAGTTGCCTTGTTACTTTGTCAAACATTCGCGTAACTTCGCAAGGATTTTACTCTCAATATCGGTTACAGTTTATGGAATCACACGTAGTGACCCATTTCCTGAAGGGAGCCACAAAGTTTTAATGTGGTTCAGGAAAAAATGGAACATTTAAGGGAGATCACTATGTGAAGTTTTGTAGAGGGGAAAGTACCAGTATTTGAAATAAAGAAGGCGAAGCTGAAAGCGGAGGAAGAACCAGAATGTGGATTCTACAGACAAAGGGAAAAGTGAGTCTTTAAAAGCAAATATTGGATAAGAAAAGAAAACTGATGTTGAATCACTTAACATCTCGTGATTCAGAACAATCGTAATTAAGAATTAAAACAGTTCAAGGAATTCAACCAAATGAAGCAATTTACAATAAGGAAGCGGTACATAAAGAAAATCCACATTGTGTCCTGATGCCAACGACTTGTGTGTTTTCCCTATTTTGATCACATAAGTCTTACAGTTTTCCTGGTTGTAATTGTGTTTTAACGCACCAGGACCCCATAGTCAATTTCATTGTACTATACCTTTTTCGTCATCCAAATCCGTATCTGTTCCGATAATTGACTCAACATCGTACCCTCTTTAACCCGACCTTGGAACCGGTAACAGAACTCAATCCTCTCTCCCCTTCGTACTCCAACTACACCCAAGTTGATAAAAATTAGACCTATTATTTACTCTAGTTCAATGTTTTTATAGAGAACTATATTATCCAAGTGGAATCAAGATATCATACAACATTGCAAAGAGTAAATTGAATTTTCGAGAGAGGTAAACGTAAAAACTTAAGTGTCAGGAAACAAGCGAACAATACGTACGGCAGGAGAAAGCACCGAAAAAGGTTTATAATGTATTTTCGTATCGAATAATTAGCTAGATTATTATATAAAATATTATTAAATTAGTATTGTGTATTTTCTCGGCGAACTGTCTTGTTTCATTTTGCTGGTTTTCTATGAGCATATATTACGATTTATTGTTGGCCAGCCTGATTCTATATACAATTTCTGTTTATCTTTCGTTTATCATGCGTGATCTGATTCGAGAATTGAATTTGTCAAACATTTTCGATATCTATCAACGAACATTCAAGAACTACTATTTATCCCCCTTTAAGGCACGACGCCAGTGGAGTAGCGGGAACTCAGCTAGTGATAGATATAACAGGTAAAATACTCCCTAGAGTCGTAGACGGATCGGAAGAGAAATTTGAACGCACGCGGTCACCTTATGAGTAGAGTACGACCCAGTATTAGACATACGNCCTAGAGTCGTAGACGGATCGGAAGAGAAATTTGAACGCACGCGGTCACCTTATGAGTAGAGTACGACCCAGTATTAGACATACGAATCTTTTCCGTCCCACCCTCTTAGCATGGATCACTGTCCTAAGCCGCCCCTTGAGGGGAGAGAGCCCAAAAGGGAAGCTCTTCTTAAGGGACGTATAGTGGGGTTGCGTCTCGTAGGGGTGGGGTGCGTGGGAGCGAATGCAGCGCGGCACAACGGCCAGACGTGTAGCTGTAATGGACCGAGATGGCGATGTCATGTTACCAGCTGGCAATTTGTTTGTGGAGGGGTGATGCGTCGGCGGTTGAGATCATGTCGCCTGGCGCGCTCTCCTGCGGCAGATCGGAGAAAAGAAGGATGCCTCAAAAGGGTGTCTACAGCACTGGTCCCGAGTAGAAGCGGCACCAGAGATTTTAGAATAGAGGAGTCCATTACAGAGAGAAAAAATAGAGCTATTTCTAACTTAAGCATTTTTTTCAGCAGACCGAAACCAATGTAATTTAATCATTTAAATACTTAGGAAATATTCCCTTTAAAAATCAAATATTTTATTACCAACTATCCTATACTCTTTTGTTCAAAAGTTTTGTTGTCTCAAAGTAAAAATTTTATTTNGACAATTTTGAATGTTTTTCTGCCTTCACCTATATCATAGTAAAGATCATTAAATGAGCTGTAAAATGACACCTCTTCCAGTTCTGTATCTCAATTAGGAGATATTTTAGAGCAATACAAAAGTTTAGTGTAGAGCCGTGAGGGGCGTTTTATTTAAACTTTACATTGTTGTAAATTCCAAACATGTGGAAATATTACAACAACACTTGGTATTTTATACGTCTATATGATGGCTACCTCTCTGCCAAATTTTATCAAAATCTGAGATGGTGAGGTTTAGACCCTGTTGATTTTACATGGAATGACCCTATAGTAGTAATTAATGAATGAGGGATTCATAGTAACACAGAAATTTGCTAGTTGCATGAAAATTAGTAGTCAATTACAGTGAACTTAGATTTTCAGAAATATTATAGTATGATTCGCAAGTACGCCACACTGCCACGTTTTATTTGACTAATCGACATGTGCCGGGAATCTTCTAAAATTTTATTTTTGTTAACATCAAGCTCTATGTTAATTTACAGGGTCAAACTATTTTATGCGTAAAAAATCGGACCGTGAGTAATTTTAATCCTTTAAGTATTTTTTTCTGACAAGTTGTTTTTCTTTTTTCTATGATAGAGATTATTAATCCGTGATGAAGCGGCTAGGTCACGCCAGAGTTTCGTATACGCTTTAGAAGACGTTACTTCGCTTTGTTCTGTCTGGTGTCCAATCGCAAATATTCGGAAATTTCCTGATGGTCCGAGCAAACAGATAATCCGAACAGGTGACGTCACTATTTCGAATTATCGGGATTCTACTGTTCACAACAAGCGGGAAGTCTCTCTTGCTAAGTAAAGAAAACGAGACGGGTGAGTTAGTCACAAAATTACGATTCGTGCTCAGCGCATCTGCTCGCGAAATGGACGGCATGCTCTCCGTAGGAATGAACGGGCATAAAGAAGAAGTGACAATGTCTCACTAAAGGTGAAACGAGGCGAGAATACCGAATGGTATTGACAGACGGGAAATAAAACACTCGATTTCAACACCTATTGTCAGCATCAACGAGTCGCTTTATTGAAGCACCTGTATCACATGAAGTGTGAAGATCACATGGGTCGTCAATAAAACAAGCCAATGAAAATACTTCTTTTTAAACAACGCTTTCCTATATCAATTTTGCATAATCAGTCCTAGTTTTCGTCGAACCGCAGCTAACCACGAATTATCTTCAACACAGGAGACCCGGGTTACTTCTTGTAGAACCTCATGAGTAATTAAATTCGTTTTGTAACAAAAATTAATTATTTGATAAAACTAATGATTATGGAATAGGGTTCTGGTATGAGTAAAAGATAATCTATTGTGTTGAAGAGTCTTAAAAATTGATACCGAAATGCGAACTTGGAGAATTCCGGCAAGGTGAAAATGGCGACGAACCTGGAATCGGAACCGAGATTCCTGTTTTGATCGCAAGGGTGTTAACCACTACACCACCCGTTCGCCTTCCACAACACAGTACAGCATTTTCGGCCAGACCTAATCACGGAAGACCCAACACCATACAGGAGAAACGCCTTGAAACAACAGTACCCCATCGTTAAAGAAATCGGCACTCCACTCTACTCGCCACCAGATATTTCTCGACCTAAGTGGACTGCTGACGGTGTCACAAAATACTGGAGTAGCGGCGATATCACCAAGTAGTCTATATTTTATTCGATTGAAGTAATCAGTGGCGTTACAATTACTTCCGGAGCCCCGGGTCATGGTCACTTCGGGGAACCCCAGCTAACAACTTTACCAATTTACCCATTAAACTTACGGGTTTTATACGAATAATTAATGCATCCTGACCCGTGATTTTCTCCATCGGGTAGAGGCGGATTTTATATACAGACTCTCTAGGCTCACGCCTAGTAGCCTTTAGTAATAATAATTACGATTTATAAACAAATTTTTCCGAATAATCTTTAGTTCGATAATATTATGTCTCGTGGATTAACGTTTTTGTATTTTATTAAATAAAAAGTTGTTGGTATTCTGTTGATATTACGACACATTACTATTTGTATTCTCATTACACATTTTACATGGTACTGCTTGAATGAACATATTACAAGTGCGGTGGGGGGAGATGAACAAAATTGAACAATTAAAATTTTGAAAAATGAATATCAACAATGTTGGTTTTATTTAAATGACATTGTATTATACAGAAACTAATAAGATTAATATAAGTTTTAGTTTAATTGCAATGCCTTCAAACCCTGTTGAAAATGATAAATACTATTTGAGGAAATTTTTGTCTGTCAGTTAAAACTCATGTTTTGTCAGTATATTAGTAATGCCACATTTATAGATGCCACAACATACTTTTGAAATGCCAACAAATTTTTAAGTGAAGGTAATTTAAAAAAGAGAAAATTTCTTTTTTTGGCCTTAAAAAACTGGACTTGGGGGTCCCTCATGCTTGAGGTTCCAGGCAACTACACTGGCTAGATTGGTGATAGTTACACCACTGGTAGTAGATATAATATTTTTCAAATAGATCAAAGTATTGAAAAAATTATGTTAAATAAATTCATAAATTCATGTTCATAATGTACGATAAACATGTGGGAAATACGAAATGATGATGATTCATGTATATTCCTTTTTATTCAGTCTTTAAATTTCCTAATGGATTTTGGAGTATTATAGAGATTTGGTATTTAAAAGAAATATGGGATACTTAAAGAAACAACTAATATGGGTCCATTCCATAACTTATATTTTAGACCATGACAATAATGTACAACAACATTCAGAAGAACTTCATTCCACTTGCCTCTAGGGAATGTCTTACAATGAAGTAACAATCAAAACAAATATATAAAATACACTAAGTTGTCCTCATAACTTGTATTCTAAACAATCTCATAAATGATAAAATATAACACTCTGATAAATAATCTCTCAGAACCACAAATGTGTTTCTATAAAACTTCAGATAACAGTTCCTAGTTCTCGATAATTCAAATAGTATAGTTTAATTACACTTAATACAATATAAAAAGAAACAAAATAAAATTGTGTCTTTTTCTAAAATATTGCCACAATAGTCTTTAATAATTCATGTTAACATCATGTACACAAGAAGTCAAATAATCTGTTGCTTACTATAAGCTTAAATATTATAAGGTTATTAATGTCACAATACACAAAACAGACCAACAGTATTTCAACATATGATAAAATCTGATAACAAACAAACAATCAGACAAAACAAATAAAAATCTTGGATGAATAACAAGAAATTTTATTCTCTTCAGATTTTGAGAGGGTAATTTGACACTGGAGTCCTGATATCACAATTCAAGTAAATATCCAGAACATAATTTGACAAATATCTCCCCCTGCACCAGCAAACAAAATAGATTTTGAAGATTTGATTGACAGGAGGAGGAAGGTAAAAAACATGAGCTCATAAATATTGTAAAAACTGATAAATAAATTTATATTAAAAAAATAAATGTATCATCCAAAAAATACATTGAACTACATAATTTATATTACTTCTTAATCATAAAATGTGTGTGTCTCTTGTTTGGACCTGTTATTGTACTTTCATATATTATTAAACTGTGCTGGCTGAATGGTCAGGGTTCGATCCCTGTGAGGGTGAGACTTTTCCTCAAACCACAACATCCAGACTGACTCCCAGGTCTACCTGGCCTGCTATAAAATAAGTACAGTGGAACCTGGTTTATAAGAGATACCTTCTTATAGTGGACAAAACATATTTCCCTACAGGAATTTTCCTATGTAAGAAACGAGATAATTTTTCATGAAACTTCAATCACATCCCTGCATGTGCATCAACATAAAACCAGTCACAGGACAGTTTGAGTTTGATAGAGAAAAGAGAAAATTCTTCAGGTTCATCAACACCATGTCTAGATAATACAAAATTATGAAGCAAAATTTTAACAAAAAATTTTATTTTTAATCAAACCACCATAAATATGTAATTATTTTTAAAGTGGAAACGATCTTAAGATAATATGCAATTTAAAGGTAATGTACAGCAGGTTTATAAGAACTATGTTTCGTTTCCTAAGAGAATAATTTTCTTATAATTGACAACATTTATCAGAAAACTCATAAAAAGTCATTTTTTAACTGAACTGTTCACAGCTAAGCCATGAACAGTTCTTCTACAAATCTTAAGAAACAGTGTATTTGAATCACAAAGATTTCACCAGCTTGATACACAATATATTGGTATTAAAAAATTAAATACATACATATCAATATATTCATTTTTTGTCAATTAATTTTTTTTAAGTTACTTTTTAATAATTCTTTTAAATAACATGTTAGTTTTCTGGTAATTCAATATTATAATTATTTTATGTTTCATTTCACACATTAATTTTGTTTTAATAGCTGTAAACCACTGAAGTCTGCATAGCTGCAAAGTCAATGAAAGCATGGCTCTAAAAGAAACCAAGTCAACAAACAAATACATTTCAAACCCAATTCCAATAAAACTTTGCAGATTAGTGAATAATGATTATTCAAGTTTAGAATTCAGTCAGACGAAGCACAGCAAATCAACAAGTACTGAATATATTTTAAATTACAACCTAAAACTGCTCAAATAATTCACATACACAGTGGAAGAATCAAAATATTAAAAGAATTAATTTGTTTGAAATTGCTATCTTGTGTAAAAATGTTTGATCTATGCAAACTTATGAATACATAAGAAAATGTGATAACAGAAGATGATTTTACAAAAAATAAAAATATAACATTAATATCATAAGAAGCCAATAATTGTTTAATGATATCTATTGTAGAAAAACATCTGGATGACAGAGCTTTTCTTGGATGGCAATAATGTTGTATAATTAACACAAAACAGACACTTGGTATTACATTGATTACAAAGAAATTTAAAAATCAGTACCAATGTATTACCAGGACCATCATCGTATCACCAAAAATTAATCCAAAAAATAAAATTTCCACAGCATGATTCAGATCTTCTGGTTTCTTGCTAGCTACCTGGGAGATAGATTTATAATTTGGGACATGAATCATAATGAATTATGTAATAAAAAGATATTTGTTTGATATATGTTCATAACTCACCGGGACTTAAAAAATAAGGCTTCAGGTTTTCTGTGTTGTGAAGGGAAATTTTTCAATACAAAAATATAGTTCAGTAAGAAATATTACAAATTGAAAAAAAAAATTGCTTCAAACCTGTTGAACTTCTTTTACTAACCCACAGAGCAGCCAGGCTACTGCTTAGGCTACAGCTTACTATATGTTACTGACTTTCAAGCAGTATATTTTTGCCTAGATAGTGAAACACACAGTTATATGGTAATAGCTTCACTAACTGCTTCACTGTAAAACTGTACTGCTAGAGAATAGATTTTGGACCACTTTCACTAGCAATTAAATACTTCTTGAAACAGCAGTAAAATATAGCAAGTAGCAGTAAAATATAAAATAGAGCTGTACACTCTGCAATCAAGTCAAATCTGGGGTACTAAAATTTTAAATCTTTTCCCCTGTCGTTTCTACAATCTAAAGATACAATACATAGAATTTACAACCACTTAGTTTGCTTTTATAAGATTCAACATACAATTTTTGTCTAGTACAAAAATTATTTTACAAATACATTTGCAATAAAAGTTTTGAAGCTGAGAAAATTTATTGCTACATACATCTTAAGAAACCCATATAACTCATATAAAACAGTATAGTTGAGTGTCAACTCCTTAAAAGAATTCCAATGACAAAGTTTTCTCAAACAAAATTTCAAAATAAATAAAAATAGACTAAATGAATACTTTTATACTATATTAATTTTTAAATTAAGAAAAGAAAAAGGAAGAAAATTATAATTATAGAAACACAAATATGAAACAGAGCAAGGAAAATCAGCAATACCCATTAAAATTCCATTGAGCTGAACTATCTGGGAAAGTGTACAAACTTTTTTAATTTTGAAATTCTGAAAAGAAAAAAGGTTAACAAAAACTACCGCCTGATTATCAACAAAGACTAAGTCCACACCGAATTCACTGGTCATGAGGGCAATATCACTCAAAACTTCTTAAGCCTTATTGAGACAAAAACAAGATAAGAGGGTTACTGAAATGTGACGGAGTATTAATGGGAAGCTCTGATGAGCGATTACCTGTAGACTTTAGTTTGTAACAAGAAACACTGCTTCAGCAACTCTGGTAACTTTTGCCTGTGCCAAAAAGGTGTGATTTGACATTTCAAGAGATATTCCAGAGTTAAGAAAAGTTAAACAGAAATTTGCTGCTGAAGACATTTGTTGAGCATTCACATTACTCTAGTAGAACCAAGATATAAGTTGGGTTAAGCCCTAGTCTATGTGCATAAAACAATGCTAAGCATGCCCTCAAGGGTCAACATGCACAACTTAATGGATCACAAACTAAGAGTTAACAGCTGCACAATAATACAATATTATCAAACAATATAATTGCCAACATAAGGTGAACAATTATCTGCCAATGATGAAAAACTGAATCAAAATTTACAGAATTACACTTGAAATGTTGAGGAAAATTATACAATCATATGAAATTACAAATAAAACATAACACTCTCCCTGTCAGACTGATATGCATGGTTAGCTCAAACATATTTCCACTGAAAGGTAAACATTAAAGTTTTAGTGGGATAATAATTATAATTTTATTATGACATTCAATTATATATTTAAATTAAGCTCAAAAAATTAAGACATAGTTGCCAGTGAACATATAATTAGAAAATTATTGCCAACAAAGTTAAAAACACTACAGTATAACTGAGAGGAAATAAACAGTGGTGTATCCCAGGTATACTTTATCTTGCAACACTTGTTGAATAAATAACTTCAGAAAACAACTTTCCTTCTCTCAACAAAAAAATAAATATAGAGAAATACAATAGTCAATAATACTCATAAACAAAGGCAAAGAGATTTTTAAAAAAATATAACCATAGCTTGAATAAAATAAAATGAGAAAAACAACTAAACAATGAAAAAAGCTACCACAGGAATTCTAGAGCTACAACTTTCCTATCACTAACGATTGCTTCAACATGTAAAACCCTAATCTTCAGGGGTTCCTCTTGTACCCATCCAAAGAGTAAGATAAATTATTTTTCCAAGTCAACAAAAGTGCTATACATTTTTTTAATAAATTTTACGAACATTCAGTATGTGAGAACACATAATTTGACACAACATATGATTTTATCACTAGATATCACAAAAAGATTTTCTAGAGACAAGTACTGGTCATCAAAACAGGAGCATGATGCAAAAATAAACCATGTACTGTCCTAAACAGGTACTTTTATTCGTGAGATTAAAACTGTAAATTTAGATCACAATCACCTCAGTTGGCATCAATAAAGTCCCATTGGATATGTTCAGGCTGTGTGCACATTTCCATAGTGACAAGGGCTCCTTTCTCGGCTCTCTCTGCAGCCAGACACTTGCCAGCAGCCATGTTGTAAACTGGAGTGTTGGTCTGAAAGCAGAAAAAGTTAAATTCTATAATGTGCAGATAATTATTTACCTCCAGTGGGATATATATGTTTATGTTCACAACATACCATGTATATTACATGTTATATGCCTCTAAATAAATAAATAACATTTGAACCACTCTTATGTACTTTTTGAGATTGCCAGAATAATAGAGAGAAAATTTATATTATTGAAAATGGGCACAGGTGGTACAACTTAGGTGGTAGCATTATTTATTACAATACACACAATTGATCATTGCTCAACAAAGGTCTCTGTTTTTTACATTTTTCATCATATCTGAGGATGTGCATGGTAACATCCACCTGCTTCATAATTATTTTGCAATAATTCTGCTGTAATAACATATAATGAATGCATTTACAATCATGCAGCCTTGATAAAAACTGAAAATGAGCGTAGCGGATTTATATCAACATTCAAACACAGTTAGTAAAAGAATGACCAAGTATAGGCCGCCGCCTTTTTGAACATACTCACAGAGACAGTCACTATTGATCAAAACTGTAAATACCACGGTCAATGTATAACAAAGTTATTGCACAGTAATAAAGGATAATGTAGAAGAAACTTTGACACTAATGGTACTTATATAGTTGATAGTGATAAGGAAGAATATCTTAATGAAGATAAGATCATAAGAAGTTAAAAGGGTACTATATGGCCAGCAAAGCTCAGAAAGTCCACTTGGTGACTAAGGTCAAAATTAATTGAATTAGTACACTTCGTCAAAAAGTTAGTTGAACATGTAAAGTATTTCAAGTGTGTAATTAAATGTCAAATATAATGAAAATAGGTTGGTTAACAGTTTATCATAGGCTCAAGTTCATCTAAGTGAAAAAAAAAAAAAAAATCTGCCTCCTTTCATCTTTAGACAAGCCTGTGAGTTATTTTTACCAAAAACAGATATCTCACATACATTGAATTCTTGGGTGTATCGAAGGAACCACAGGAGTTTAAGCACAGAAAAATGTGGATTCTGGGATAACAAAACAAAGTTCAGCCTGAATTGGCCTGTAAATCCCAACTTTCAACAAATGCAAACCTACCAATCCTGCAGTTGACATACTCATTTAATTTTAACTTGACACAACTTTTCTCATACAAAATAAACAAATTCTGCAATTAATAATTTAATACAAAGCACTTATAATATTGAATTGCAATAGCTAAAATTACATTGACAATATACAAGCAATATCTACAACAACATATGAAATAAAATTCTATCATCCTGCCTAAGTTATGATATTCAAAATCAAACATACCCACTTTTTCCTCATATTGTGTAATGCATAATGTACACAGGAACAACTTTCTCACTGCCTTGATTACCAAAACAACAAGACTACTGAGACTTACCTTCTCTCTATGCTTCCATTCTTGATCTCCACCCATTTCATGGCACTTAGAAATTCGTGGCATTAGCTCAGAAGCATCCAAACATAATAATTGAGCTAAAACTAGTTCGCTACGATCAGTCTCATACCACACCTACGAAGGCAAATTCAAAGAATTTTCATATTTATAACATTAAAATAATTGCATGGCTCATCTTTTACACTTTTGAAAATATTTGAACACATATAGGTTATGTTAGATTTAAGTATAAATTATGAGAAATAGTTAAAACAGATTATCTTTCATTTCAAGACAGAAAAGCATTATAACTTCATGGAAGGTACAAGTAAAACTATATTATCAAAAATTAACCATTCATATTTAAATACCAAATAAACATTTTGATAACACAAATTTGATTACACATAGTTTAACTAGTATAAGAGTAAAATCAAATATTTACCTGGTTTTTCACCCTGAAGCATTTGGTCAGAATGAGAGTGGAACCTCTGGTTTTCACGTCTTTCAAACTAGTAACACATAAGCTTGTATTATAGAGTCTAATCTAAAAAGGGAAAATAAAAAGCATTTATAAGATCATGAAGATGAATAATACGTCTGTGTGATATTCATAATTATGATTACAACAATCTTAAAATGCAGTGACACATTAATATAAACAAAAGTTATTTTATGAATGATGCTTTGTTCTGCATTTCTTAACCACTACGACTTTAACCAAACTTAGATGTTCTGCTTTAAAGTTATCACATTTGAGCAGTTCTTTAATCAGGATGCTTTATCCCTCCAGGTGAAGATGCTACTATTTGATTAGTGATTTAAAAAACGAATATAGGATAACAAGTAACCAGGTCTGTGAGTGTTTTGCAAGATGAGAAAATATTTTTAAAAATTGTAACTCAATAAATGAGCAAGGTACACAGGCATCAGGTGAGTTGTCCCAATCTCTCTTCTGTCATCTGTAGCTTCAAAATGAGACTCGGGGGANGCAGAAAAAAACACGAAAAAAAAAAGGGTGTAGAAGAGCAAGAAATAAATCTCTTCAATAACACTGAATTGTCACATGGCTGCGGAATCCTCGAAATGGGGCAAAAGCAAAAGACATTACTTTCTTGATAGGTTCCTTGATGCACATGAAAAACATAAAAATATGGCAAGCGAAAAGATGACAGCAATTTAGTTAGTGAAAGTCATATTACACCTTTCTCATACCACCCCTCTTGTACCCCTCTCGCCAATGATTTGATTGTACATGAATTGATATTGTACAATAGTGCATGAATCACGAGTCAGGCCATTTTAAAAGTTTGAAAAAGTTGCCTGTGTGTTCATGTGCAAGTAAAAAAAATAAAGGCTGTATCCCTTGATGTTCAATTTCATATCTATCAGCCAGAGATTCCATAAGACCAAATTTTTCTCCTTTGTTATATAAATGAAAAAGGTATTAAAGATACTAATTAGTACTGTATTTACCCGAACATAGTACCCTCCTTATTTTAGGAGGCAAAATTTAGAGAAAAAAATGAAACAGTAAATTCAACTTTCTAAAAAGTCTTTCTGGCGGGAAATGCTCATTCAAAATTCCATGTGACATGGTTGGCACTGGTAAGTATAATCAAAAGTACTTTAAAAGCTAACTGGTGTAGTTAAATTTCTCTTGACATCGCCAGATCCACATGGACTTCGGTTCTACTTCGAATTCTCGTTCCACTGCTTTATTTCTACATGTCTGAGCATTATTCAGAACTTGCAGCTTGATGTTCGCGTCGAAACATCTTCGATCGCCTAACTTTCGTTTTGTCGAAGAAGATCCCCGTCTCTCGAAAAAATCGTGTGCCACGGTCAGCACGGCGACGGCAGTCGGTCATTCCTAGACGACGTGGACCAGTTCGGTTTCCACTTCGAATAAGCGTCGAATCCCGCTCAATGTTCTTTGTGTTACGTTACGTATACGGCTCTTATTCGCTTAACTCGTTATCACTCACGAAACTTTGAATTAGCAGCTCTCCCATCCTAAACTTCTAATATAGTCCCCCCCCCCAGGATTTTTGAGCGATTTTTTCGGAAAAAAGGGGGGACTATATTCGGGTCAATACAGCATAACAAAAGCACTAACCAACTACCAACATTATTGAATTTCATTATCCCTAGATATCAATGGAAATTTAAGAAATTTTTACAAAAATCACACAATTCATATGGGCAAAACTCAGGGTATTCAGGTAGTATTGAATAAACATAATGAAAAGTAAATCACATTTTGTATTTACTAATGAAAAGTAGGTCAACAAGTCTACCAAATGTATTGCGTTCCAATTGCTTAAAAAGAATATTAAAAGTATATAACATGTTTTAGTTAGTTATATTTAGTTTCAGTTATAAAGTATATAACATTTATTTAGTTTTATGTGTACTCAACTTTGGCACGGTTGTGTACATAAATTCTGTAGCCCCATCCTGGCCCGGGTTTTGCTCCAGTTTTCCTTTGGGTAGAGGCGGATTTCTTATACAGGTTCTCTAGACTTTGTCTAGGGGCATGTTTATTGTAATAATAAATCGTGAATTTAGTGTTATTTCAATTCTTATGATTTTTAAACATTATTCTCAGAATAATCTATAGTTCGATAATAATTTGTACATGTAAATTTGTTGCGTTAAATTACAAATATATTGACACTCTATTAGTATTATAACTCGCAGCTAACTTTTTATCTTATCTAAGAATTTTTGCTGATATTTTTGAATCCGACACTGCCTTGGGCCTCTGATCGGAATTGATGGGATGGTCCCTTGCTTGCTTCCGGAAAGTAAATTAGTTTATTGTCCTCCACATGGTCATATGCAGTTTGTACTGCTTTTTTGACAATAAATTTATTATTATTATTATTATTATTATCATCATCATCATGCTATCACTTAATGCATGTTTTGTTAAATGTTAAACAAAATAAAATAAAAAACCATTTGTCTCTACCTGATATGCTCCAATATAATTTCTAGAGCGAGAGTGCCAAGGTTCAAACTTTGGTTGTTTCACAGCCTTCCACTTCTGTCTCAGACGCTCTTCGTTGTCAGTAGGTAATGTTAATTCAGGGTACACGTTCTGAAGATACCACTGGAAATTCTTGCAGCCCAGACGAGAACGTAAACTGGTTCTCTCACTGATATCTCCATACGCAACATCCTTAATATTAGGACGTTGTTTAAAAAAATATTCCTACGAAATTAAAAAATCATTTATTGGTAAGTGTAAGTTTAAAAACATGTATGGTTTCTGATTAAAATAAGTTAGTATTTCTTTTCTTATGTTGAAAATGCCACGAAGCCTTGAAAATATTCCAGCTCAATACTGATTTTAAATACACACAAACAAAAACTCAACATAAGGATTAAATTACAATTTTACATACTTTTCCAAAATTATGATTTTACTTTTTCTAAATTATGAAAATAATTTTGCAAGCCAACACCAAACTATGGAGTTGAAAGATCCTGATATGAACTATATTTTTGAACACACCTACACACCTCTCAAGTTAAACATAATTCTGTAATAAGTTGCATCTAATTAAGTTAAATACTTGCAATAAAGATACTAATGTTTCCTAAATGCATAATAAATATTAACATTTTAGGGCGTACTTTATTATATAAAATTTACCTTATATTCATCCATCCACACATGTGCAACTCGTAAAGAATTGCGAGTCATCGTGTCTTCTCCCGTTGGAGATCCATAAGGTCTCCGTCGTCTGAATACATGACCCACTCGTGAACATGGCACAATTTCTAGTATCCCACCACACATCCAAATCTAAAAAGCCAGTATTTAACACAGTTAAATTAATATTCATTGAATTGGACAGCTTCATAAGAAATAACATAAAAAGAAATACTACATTATACCAAGTGCTTATCAACTTAAATAAAAGTTTTCTCAATAATCATACTATTTAAAATAAATAATAAAAAGTACTTGGTCTTCAGTTCATAAACAAATATACCGAGGTTATTTCTTTATCAACAGATGTGTAATTTTCATCAATGACAGGCAAAGGAAATAAATTTAAGACAGTGGCAAAATAATTATTTAATGTAAACATAGGCTTCTGCGGCTGGAGTCGATATAAACTTGTTTGTCCGGGACAAACCATGTCTCAGTAGACATAGCAACCAACGTTTTGGCGATCTTGCTTGTGACCTTCTTCACAGCAATGTCAGAGTCATACAGGTCTAAGAAGGCAAGAGCAAGATGGTTGAAATATTGTTAGTTATATCTACTGAGACACTGTTTGTCCCAGACAAACAAGTTAATATTATTATTTAAAATCCATTTTATGTAAATTATGTGTATAATCTCAGGTCATACATTTTTGATACATTTTTGTCTCAGGCTGTATAAAAGAATTGTACAAAATTTGTATAAAAGAATTGTACAATATTTCTATGATAGAAGACGAAAATGTTGTCAGTAGTAGGTAGAAGAGCAATGATATAAGTTATACCAATATTAGGGGAAAACTTCCTCATTCTGAAAGGTAAAAAATCTTTGGTAAATATTCATACATATAAAACGATTTGTTATTTTATTATGTTATATCAAGACTTCACTGTGTTGAAACATCCCTCTAGAATATTATTAGACAATGTTACTCACTTTATGATTTTATGAAGCACATTTTAGAGGAGAAGTATGAGCAAAGAGTACCACAAAATATGAAATCATACCATAGTAGTACAATACCACACACAATACATTTTAAGTCATTTAAAACAAATGATACTTCACAAAAGAGAATTATGTACCTCCACAAACATATTTTGGAGGTCTTTTAACCCAGTCGAGTTTATACCTGTAGTATTTATCAATTAAGTTTACCTTGGTCAGACACTAAGAAACTTTGATATAAGAAAAAGAAGGAACATTTATGGCATGTCAAATTTGATTGTCAGAAGATTAAGAAATTGTCAGTAGTTGTACATATAGGGGATGAAAAGAAATTGCAGTCAAAACGAAGTGATTCTAATGTAGAATGTTGACATTCTTCATTAGAAATCATTCATTTTGGAACAATTATTTATACACCTATTCAAGAATAGACTGTTAATTTTGTAGTACCATTGAAAGAGAATTTTCTTTCAAAACTCATCAACCTACTCACCACCAGGGTACCATATCAGAGGATCAGTAGGCAATAGATGATGGGAGTTGTTGAAATACATTCTAATGGGGGAGGGGGAATGATCTATATCATTCACTCAGTATTTTATTGTAAGTTTACAAAGTATTTTACTTTGTTTTCTAAATGTTAAATATAATGTGTTGATGGAACAACCTTAATGGATCTTCTTTTATTGTATAACACACAGAATGGTCTTTGTTCACTTAGGTACATTTTCTTTAATATTAAATTTTTCTGAATTTATTGAATTTATTCCTTTTTAATTTAATCATTTGTAAATTTGCCATATTTTATTTAGTATTACTGGTCAAGGTTGGGAATTAACTTGAAAAATCTTTCTACAGAAAATAAAAGTCATATAGATAACAGGATCTACCTACGCAACTATCATCTAAAATCTCAATGCTCAATATACTTCATCATGGAAGACATGATCACTACTTCTTAAGTGTAAGCATCATCCACAATGGCTAAGCAAAAAGGAAGCTATCACCAAAAATCCCATTTAAAAATCCATCAAAAGAACGTTGCCACTCAAACCAACATGGGACCTATACAGACAGTGCCAGAGAGGGGATTATTATAGAGCAACATTTAGGAACATGGAGAAAACATCCATGTGATCAGACCACGTACATACTTGTACAAGAAATGAATTGGTAATTTTGGACATCGCATTCCCATCCCCAACAGAGTAATGAAGTGACAAAAATAGAAATTTCTAAATGTCACTCTGCCAAAGTTGAGAAGAAAACAGGCAAATGTGTTTCATAAAACCTACGATTAGATTTCTTCAGTGCATATTTTTATCTCATCCTATTTTTTTTAATAATAATTTTATCTCAAATAAAATTTTGTTATTTAACCTTACCCGGAAGGAAATTTCCAAATTTTCTCCTCCCCATATATTCATTCCAGAGTCATACTCTCCAAGTTCTTCAAAGTATGATTTTTCAATAGCAAACAGACCTCCAGCCATTGTAGGTGACCTACAAGAGAGATCAATACAATTTAAATTTTACTTTCTAGTACTACAAGAAAACAATGTATCTCAAGATGATTCAAACGCCAGCTTCAAAAATATACAAGGTGCCATTTAACATTTAATTTACTGTATAGTACACCATACCATGCACATTTGGATAGTTTTAATTTTCTATGCAAGTCAATTGTAACACTTGAATAAAGTTTGATTCCACATACTTACAATTCAACCCCAACTCTGTCAACTTACTTGATAGGTTTAGTAAAATCCTCATCTTTAGCAAGGGTACCAATGGGGATATTTTCCCATTTGAAATGCAGTCCCCAATTAAATCCTCCCCTAACCAATGGAGAAGCTGTGTATTCAAATGTATCAGCATTTACAATATCAATAATGGGTACCGCTACGTTTGTTCTCGATACACTTATGCGTGCAAGAAGCGGTTGAAGCCAATCCACATTTACTTCAATATGGCTGTCCAAGAAAACTAGTATCTGTAAAATAATAATAGCAATAAAAATTTAAAAAACAAGAGAGATTTTACCAAATGAGTAAAAATATTTCTTAGGTATAAAGAATTGTACAAACAACACTGTGAATTAATTCTACAACTATTTCACATCTATCAAATGAGTCAAAATTGGTAGTCACACTTGGTTAGGTCGATCCCTTCAAATATGAGTGAACTATTATTATTTACATGAAATGATGATACTTTAAAATTGTAAGATACAACAGATAGAGTAAATATAATTCCAAAGAAGGATACTGATCAAGGAATATCATAAACTTAAGACATCTAAAATTTGTAAACATTGTACACTATTTTTACTACTTTGTACATAAGTGTACCTTGATCCATAGATACACATAAAAATCTAAATATTTTTGAGAGTACAAGAGCAGAACGTGCTTGGTCAATATTTTTAAAATAATAAATATTTTTAATTGTACATATAATTAGTAAAAAATTACAAGAAGAAAAGAAACAATTCAGAATCAAATAGAAAATTTTCAAGATATACAACATTACCTGGCCACTGGCTTCTTTAGCACCAAACATCCTGGCCCTTATGAGTCCTTCACGTCTGTGTGTTTTCAATAAAATTACTTTTGAACTTAGATGTTTTCTTATATAAGATGACACAGTTTCATGTAAATTAGCTTGAACAATAAGCAATTAAATTACACAAAGACAATTAAAAAATGTATGCTTATGTTTATGCAGTTTAATTAAAAATANCATCTCATAATTGTGTCATGTCATGTCATGTCATGTTATTGAATTGTATTCCTATGTTAATGAATATTTTCATAGTTCACCACCACATCCATAGTGAACCACCCCTATAGTAATGATGTTTTGTTAATTTCAGAAAATACAAAAACGATTTAAAGAAACTTACAAATATCACTGCTGTCATCCACGAGAATAATTTCATGAAGAAGATTTTCAGGAGTTCGATCTAGTATGCTATGGATAGTTCTTAATAGTGTGTGAAAATGTTCATTGTAGAAACAAATAACAATGCTAGCCGATGGTAAGTGCTCTGGGTACTGCTCCTTTTTGCATCTGCAAAACAAGATAAATCCTTGAAAACAAAAGTTTTTAAACACTGTTATAACTCTTCTATGAATAAACAATCTACCTTTCTTTATACTCAAAACTAATTTTCCTGATCATAATATCATTGTTGTAATATAAAATACATAGATAATATTTATACATAATAACATATACAACTAACAAGTACTCAGAAATTAACATAAACATCCAGTAACAACACAGTACTACATCAACCAATTACTATATGAAATACATTTTATTGGTAATCTAATTACGTCATAAAAAATGTTTTTAAAACAATAAATGAGGAGGATGTATCAGATGTAAAACTAAAATGACAAGGTATATTCAATTAGCATTCTCTTTCATTTTATCCATCAGAATGGGTAACATAAAAAACAAATATTTGTAAAGAGTAAATACAAATGTAATTAATAAGTGAGGTAAAATAAAAATCCATAGCTTACAAAGCATGTCTAGTATCTGGAACAGGGCGATGCAAGCTCAATTGTTGACTTACAAGAACATTGAAAGCATGTTTTGCATAACCATCATCACGAACTCTTTGATCTTCTGGTGTTTTTACCAAACCCAGAGTGTCCAAACCTAAACAATTGTCATACATTAGGAAATCAATTACAATAAATTATTTTTTATTTATTTTCCATGAGAATCAACAGCAGAATAAAATTGAAAACATTTAAAAATGTTTAAGTGAGTTTTATTTTCATAATAACAATTGCAGAACACCAAGTTTCAACTAAAGTGAGGAAAAAAATGTATCTGGTTTTATCCAATCCAAGAAATTCCATATTTTACATACACCAATTTTAGAATATTTAACAAATTTGGACTACTAAAATAGATAAGTGACAATCTAACATTGACTCACATACAGGCAAAATACCTCTCAAAAAATTTGGAATAGAATGTTTGAATTGGCTCAGATGTGATATTAAATACAAACCATCAGGTAGCACTCTAGCTGACTTGAGGGGAACAGGCTGGAGATCTTTAATTAAACGGTCACTGTTTTTGAAATATTTCTTTTTATTGTAGTAAGCACTCTTTCCACCAGCCTCAAATGGTAATACATCATCTCCATCAACTCTATTTGTATCCAAGAATGTTTCACGTCTATCTGTCTCCCCAATGTTATATAAAACATTTGAAGCAACAGATGGTTGATTTGTGGGCCATTTTGTCGAGTATGATTCTTTGCTTAATTTTGTGTACAAATATAGACTTATGGTCCATGTCGCTGAAGCAAATATTATTCCAAATAAGAAGGAATTGTATCTTGATACCAAAGCCATTTTATTGATGAAGTAATTCAATCAAAATACCACAGATCAGTCACTGTTCTAATGATAGTGTCACTTTTCTAATGTTATCTATAACACAGCCAGCACTTTGAACATTATTATTATTATTACTATAAAACATTCAACAAAATGTGCGTCAGTTCAATTTTATCATACATATTAATGCTTTGTAGTGCTCTAATTAATTAATGAAAAAACAAACAAAATAAAAATATTAAAAAATACGAAGATAAAATCCTTAATAAAAGTTTCTTCGAATGAATATTACTAAAAATCAAATAAATAACTTTGTCCCAGCTTCCGGTAACATCATTTCATATATCATCATAACCGCACATTCCAACTTTCACTGACATTTCAGACAGTTTCCTACAACAAGTTAGCAATACCAACATACAAAATAATATGGGTGAGAGTTGGCGCAACTTTGGGCGGTCAAATACGATTGGATACGAAATACGAGAGGATATTTTCTTAGTACTTAAGGATACACTAAATACTTTTCCCTTATATATACTATACAAAATATCGGAATATTTTTACTGATCTGTGTTCATTATATAAGAGTTTTTTTTTCGACTTTCGATGGGAGATATGAAATACCAGTGTTTCCTAAACAGCTGGAGAGATATTAAAGAAAAAGTTCTGTGCATTTTCTTTCTTGCAACTTGGTAGGATTTTAATAATCCGTAATGTCAAGGGGCGAAAATTTCGCAAAAATGACATGAAAAAGAGGTACACAGGTAGGAGCGGATACATACTGTTATTATAAGAGAGGGGGTCATAAGAAAAGAATATAGTTTTGTGCCTGGGACATTCCAGGAAAACACACCAACCTCGAAAAAAATTGAATATTATAAAGAAAATTGTAAGTTTGGGTCATCTAAGTGTTAATTAAGAAGAATACAGTAACGCGCTAATTTCGTGATATTTCTTTTGTGAGATAGGGGAAAGTGATAAATACAACATTTTTATCATAATTAAAAATGCAAATAATTTATTCGCCTTTTTAAGACAGAGAAAAATTTTAATTTTCAAAAACAACAACAGAATTGCTGCTAAAGCTGATTTTTTTGGGTGGGTGGGGGATGCTTTAGGGCTCGTCAACAGCAAGGTCAATAGAGCCCTTGCTATAGCTGGTGCTGCAACTGTGGCTTTTGAAAAGTTAAGTATAAATGCTGTATATGACTGGGACTATTCCTTTCAATTGGACCCAAAATTTGAATGCGTCATTAATTCTTGAGACATTGACTTTGCCCGAATGGGCCCAAGTTCATTTAGACAAAAAAAATGTTCAAAATTGCCTTATGAGAAGAACAAACATTTTGAAAAATTTACATCTTTTTGCAATTTTAATCCAAGCGTGCTACATAAATTTTGTCGAAAAGATTATAAGACTTAAAAACTCCCAGTTTCTTTGATAATTTTCCGAAACACTGACCCAAGTACTTAAAAAGTGATCCATGAATATTGAAGTATGGGTTTATTTTAAAACATCATGTTAATAAATCAAGCTCAAACAACAAACAAAATGAACAGTTTGTAAGGATGAATATTTTTAATACAATGCCTCTTCTCCCACTTAGCGCATTATTACGTTTCCATGCAGTTGTTGTTTATTCTTCCGCCATAGACTGATGACATTAAACAATGTACAATTATTGTTAATAAATAATAGTAATCAAATAGTGTGGGAGCGCTCTCAAATTAATATAATTTATGTGGAAGAATTGTATATCTCTCTAGGTGTCATGGCAGCAGACTGCTATTCAGAACCCTCGTACGAACAAATGCTGTAGCATCGCAAAGCGTCGTCGAGCAGCAATCCGCTAGTACACAACCGCCATTCATAACCGTTGGACCTCCGAAGACGACTCTCTTCCCATGAGCATATCACGTGATTCACACATACACCCATTCTCACAACCATAATGGTACCACCATCGTCGCCCCATTGTCGAACTTGGTAGGGCACGCTGGATGTTGCTCAATCGTCTCTACAAATATACTGCGGTACTAATTACAGATTAAAAATCTAATTACTGATTTTTTTTTGGTGGGTGGGGGATCATGACCCCCATGACCTCCGCCTTGTATCCGCGCCCGTATACAGGCCTGAACGGGTAAATAACTTTTACAAGCAGAACGACTGTTCTGGGTTGTAAACGAAGATATATTATTGTCGTCGCCACCGTTAATGACATCTGGTCGCGCACACGAAGACTGAGATAACTTTGCATCGTTAACCAATTTTTTTATCTCCTTCAACAGTTATAATTTATCCTGTGCGCCTCGGCTATAAGCTTCTACACTTTGGCAACGTTTAGGGATAACTATCCCGCTTCGGATTCTCACTTGAAACATTTCACTCGGAAAACTATGTCCCTATCTCGCTTGCATTAAATCTGCCTTTTCCCCTGTGTTTCGAAAATGTTGAGACACCGTCTAACAATGAATGTTGATCATTCTGTATAGAAAGCAAAATATCTGAGAAATTACTCAATCATCGACTATGTGCAGCAGCCTAAGAGAAATGACGATATTCTCTGTGCACGTCCACGTGTTTATCTTAGGACTATTGTGCACCCGAAGCCATACGCTATTAACTGATTGCTATAACGACTCACAGTCCTTGAGCTCCGCCGCTTTGGTATGCAACCCACGACACTCACCCGCTTGGCGGGTGGTATTCATCTTAGAAATCATTGAGAAGTCGTCCTTAAATTACACAAAAAATTACTCTTTTTAAACATCCCCCTCCCCTCCGTAACACACCTGTAACGCTATATCTTATATCCCTTCACAGTAATTTATGCCCAACCCCCATCTACAATTAGAAAAATACTTTTGATGGTGTTTGGAAAATGTGAGACAGTCTTAGGTGCTCCGACTTATTTGTTATTTCCCCATTGCTATATGCTCACAATGAGTAATGAGTACAGATGGACTTTAAAGCTATAAGTGCCCCATAAAATAAACCCTACAAAACTACTTACGCAACATCGAGGTTAACTCCCCCGACCCGCAACCCCTCCGTAACGATATCAAACACCTCCCCCCATCAGGATGCGGTAAGAAATTTTTGGACACTCCCTAGCGAACATTATTTTATTTTTTATTTTTATTTTATTGTCAAAAAACAGTACAAACTGCGTATGACCACGTGGAGGAAAAAAACTAATTTACTCTCCGGAAGCAAGCAAGGGACCATCCCATCAATTCCGATCAAGGGCCCTAAGGCAGAGGCGGATTCAAAATTTTTTTGCATAAGTTCCTAGATAAGATAAAAAGTTAGCTGCGAATTATAAAACTAATAGAATGTCAATATGTTTGTAATTTTACGCAAAAAAATTTACATGTACAAGTTATTATCGAACTATAGATTATTCTGAGTATAGTGTTTAAAAATCATAAATTCACGGTTTATTGTTACAATAAACTCGCCCCTAGACAAAGA
>NNCF01127697.1:136331-151197 GCA_002313205.1 Laupala kohalensis | reverse complement strand
TAAAGAAAGGGTGGCACTTCAGTAATTCGGTCTTAACAAACACGACTGTTTCATAAATATGAATGCAGGGAAGTGTTAAGATATTTAATTCATTCAATAAAGGTTTACAAGAGTTTCGGGGGTGAGATTTACAAATTATCCGAACTATCCTCTTCTGAATTCTGAAAGTTTGAATACTCTGACCGGAATTACCCCAGAAGGTAATGCCGTAACGTAAATGGGAGTAAACGTTTGCAAAATATACGCAACGGGAAATACGTGGACTAACTGCGTTAACTAAGATTCGGAATGCGTAACACAATTTGCTTAATTGGGAATTAAGATTGTCAATGTGACAATTCCATTTGAGGTTGTCTTGAATATGGAGACCTAAGAATTTTGTATTTGTAACAGTTTTTAATTGTGTTCCGTTTAAAGAAAGAGAAACCTGGGGTAAAGATTTTGTGATACTATTGTGAAATGACATAGACACTGTTTTGTCAGTGTTTACAATGAGACGATTTGCATGGAACCAAGTCGAAAGGTTAGAGAAAACTTTTTGAGCATTGGCGTGTTTACATAGTAAATTGGTGTCATCAGCAAAAAGAACCATTTTGCAATCTGATGTGGATGATGACATTTGTGGCCACAGGAAAAGTTGTCTGAGACTTTCTTTCTTTCTAGAAAAATTTACTCATTTTTAAACATCATATTGAAGGTCCAAAAATGCAGGTAAGAAAATGTATTTTAAACCTGAAGCATTGAATGTGTTAAACATAACCCCACTTGTTTGAAGTGGTTCATAAAACCAATCTTAAGAGATTATTTATGTAAATGCTTAGAAAGGCCAAAAATAGTGTTTGAGGCAAAACAAAATTGGCTGCAAAAATGTAATTGGTGATGGATAAATTTTTGAGAATACTTTTTTGAACTCTTTATTCACAGTAAATACAATATATTAAAAAAAAGAAAATTTCCACAATGGTATCTTATTCTCATGTGTTTTGTTACATATAATGTAACATCTTAGCCTTTACGACAAGAATGTACATGATGCCTCTGCGGTCTTCAAAATTGTAGCCAGTAGGGAAACTCAAAAAGTTCAGGTCCTCCCAGAAAATGTTTGTAAGTTGAAATTAATCATTGTTTATCAGTATAAGATAGTTTTAATTTACCATTAATTAATTATATGAATCAATCAGTTAAAAACATACATATACTGAAGAATTCAAAATATTTTAAGAACAAACAGGTTATTAGACAATATCAATAAATTATTGGAAAGAGGTCTCCCTCTCAAAATAAATATCTGGCTTCTGGTTCAGCATTTTGGTTTAGATCATAGATCAGCATGATTTTTTTTATCAATTTATTTATTCACTTAATATGTTATAATTTTATATACTAATTTTGAAGTAATTTGTATGCTTTAACAATTCAATATTTATAACCCTCCAACCAAAAAGAATGTTTTTTTTCAATGATCAAGTTGGCACCTGTCTATAAAAACTCATTCAAACAGTCCAAAACTGAACACATCAATGCAAGTAAATTTTATGATGGAAACAAGGTAGTTCGAAGTATGTTTTCATAACTTTTTACTTCAATAATGAGCACTGTGAAACAGGTGTATATGGTGGGTTTATTGACTAATGTAGTTCTCCAATTGTTGAATCTGTTCCATTAATATGAATAAAAAAATACATCATGACAGCTTCATAAGTTTTTTTTACAACAGGGGTGTATTGTGGAGGAAGAAGGTTAAGTGTTATTTTGTAATTAAGCATCACCTGTTCAACTTTCTCAATAATAAAAGTAGTTCCCACTCTAAAAAGATCTGACCAACCCTGGCATGGATCTTGCCCAGTAAAAGAAAGGCAGGAACTGTTATAAACAACTTTCATTTTTTTAAAATAGTTAATTCAGAATTGAAAATATTTTGGACATTTCAAAACATTTGTTTGGATCCATGCAAATTAATCAAGAGCTCTTCACATTAACAATAACAAAACATTTTTAATTTTATTTATTTCAATTTTACAACTTGACAAGCTCATTTTAAAAATAATATTAGAAATTTAAGTAGTAACAAATCGATTCACTGCCATCATCGGCATATTACAATTTAAAGACAATAGTCTCACTACTTTCTGTAAGTACAATTTAAAAACAGACAAAGTTTTTCAAAAGATCTAACAACGAACATGTATTCACAGAAATATCAATACAAATACTAAAAATATCTTGAACAATACAATCAATCTTCATCGGATGCTACCTGATTAGAAACACTTTGGTAATTGTGAAATTCAATTTAACACAGAGGTTTCACTTCTTTCAAACAATTAAATAGAAAATGTTACTGTGAATATTTTTTAGTAATAACATATTATCTCTAAGCATAAAATATAAATTTACAAACTTTTTACTTTGTTCAATCATTAAGTAAAACTCCACGTTCTATTTGGTGTAGACATTTGAGTAGTGATGAAATCATGGATGAAACTTTGAAACAAGTGATAAATTCAAACCTGTGTTCTATTTTCTTACTGACATTTTAAAGATATGGTTCTAATAATGCTTTAACATCTTTTGCACTTTTTGAAAAACAGCATATAAAAAGCAAATTGTTAAATAAGTAGCAAGCTACAGAACTTGCAGTAGATTCTACAAGAAAAGGAACACATCTGTGGGGTAGATAAAATAATTCTAGAATCAAGCAATGATGAAATAATACCAAACTGTCGGATTCACCCTTTCCATAATTTCTACATGTCTTAGACTACATGTACACATTATACTCATGTCTGGTGTGCTCAGGCAAAATTTAACACTACTTACATTTCACAAAGGTGGCGATAAAAATAACGAGATGTTAGTGCACAACATGCTAAGAGTTAATTTTGAAACAGGTAACTTATACTAACATAGCAATGCACCTCAAACAAGGTTTTCTGAAGCTTGTAACATAATTAATACACAGCGAACCATTTCAATTACCGAATGTCCCGAATGTACCAGACAAGATAATGTAAAATACAAAGGAACTTCCATAATACAGAATTCTAACTTCAAACATAATGAAGTCCTTCACTATATGAACAAATTAAGGTGTTGGTAACTATATGAACCCATCAAGGTGTTCAGGTAATTAATACTCCATATCAACTCATGAAACAATCGTGTAAATAGTCTTTGGACCTTTATAAATTTTAGTAGCAATGTCATTAAAAAATGAACTGTTACTTTGAAATTCTACTTTCTATCCCTTACATGATTATACAAATCTAACTTTCAAAATGTCAAGTTGTCCCAATACACGTATGGTATGTCCAGCAGTATAGCAGAGTACAGAGGATAGAGACGTGGACACTTATATAAATGATATGGTTGATCTGACATCCGGGATGGTCCCAGTGGTGATTTTTCACCAGGCTTATATTTAGGTGTGGATTTTGAGGTATAAGTGAAAATCAAATAATCTCAACCAGATTTAAAGAAAGGCAGAAATACTGGAAATTGAATTTATTTTGGTTATTACTTTGTGTACCAGAATGGTTCTCATAATTCACAAAGCATTTAAAAACAAAGACCTGGTATACTATACTAAATTAACTTAAGATTAGAGTTAATTCAGTTTTCCTTTCATGTTAACTTAAATGGAAGATATTTATAAGGTTCTTTTCCTCACAAATGGTTGAGAAACATAATTGGTTCTCTAGATGAAAATGATGAAATAAATTTTGCATCATGAACACCCCGCTCATAATGTATAGCATGGGAAAAAATGGTTGAAGTGAGTTTTCCTCTCATTGGTCCCAACATTCAGATGGTACTAGAAATTTTTGGAGAATATTTCACCACGAGAGGAATTTGAAAATCAATGAAGTTATGAAATTTTAGAAAAGCATGAAATCAGGATACTTTACAACAGTGATTTAATCTATTTTATACACATCAGGTCTTGTTGGTTACTATAACACTTAGTCATAACTACTATCATGAACAATTTACATGATCCAACAAGGAAGTTTAATTATAATTCAAAAACTCTCAAGGCTTTAGATTAAAAACATTAATTTCTAATTAAAAAAGGCCTCAGATTACAAAAGAGGATAAATATACTATATAAACAATGCTTAACAACAGTTATTCATTCCCAAATCTTTCTCTTATTACGAAACACTCATTAAGGTACTTTTTGAAGTAATTAATAGAATAACATATAACATAATATGCAAAAATAAAATTAATCAAATATTTAAAATTAAATACAATTAATTAATCCAACATTGTTTATCATCATATTTCATTAAACAACATAATATATATAAACTTTCTTTACAAGAAAGTTCTCTCAAGACATTAGTTTTTTGCCTGTGTGTCAAAATTTGAAGAAATTGAAACAGAGTTTCAATAAGCAAGAAGCGTGGAGGGGAAATACAGCAGTGAGAAACACTATTTCCCACTATACTTCCTTTCCAAAGTTGACAATAAGTACAGTTTGAAACGGTGCTTATCAGATACTTCCTGCCCGGCTGCACTTGTAGGCAGAATGTTGACTAACTGCAGCTACAAGTCTATGAATTCAGAGAGCAAGTGTACCAAGTGTGGGAGTGTGGACTGGAAGGAGCAGTGGTGCTACTGCACATGCTCCAACAGCGCTTCACACAGTGTGAACTCTGTATTATCATTGAATAAATTTGAAGCACATAGAGGCTTCGTTTTACTAGGATGATACATTTCTATGGGTGATGCAACATTTTCCCCATACATTCAGCAACTCCCTTATTTCATTGGAAGGTTGCTGTTCTGCTGGGGTTGTTATCTCTGCCACTCTTGATGAAATCTTGACTGCTTCTTAACAGAGAATACAGCTCCTTAAGCTTTGCAGTAGTCATCTCCTAGATATGCTCTCCCACTAGCTCACTGATTTCTTGTCATCCACCACACCACTGGCAATTGCTCGAATCCCATATTTGACAATGCCATCCGGCCAAAGCATCCTGTCAGAAAACTTCAACTGTGATTGCTGATAGTGACTCTTCTCCCCTTCGCTCATTCTACAAAACACAATTCATGAAGAGAGTTAATTTTATCACATTTTGTTTCAATTGCTATGCAAGGAGCTTGTTAAGCAAGGCTTGGCTGTAATTGCATAACTAAGTATTGAAAAGAGAGAAGGGGAGAGACCCGATATAGATTTAACAAGTACAATTTCAGCATCTGCTCTAGGGGACCCAAGGTAGCCACATACTCTCTGGTTACAATAGAAAGGTGACAAGAACCAATCAAATGTGTAATTTCTAAAATCATATCACTCATCTCCTCATCTTCTAAGTTATAGGCACTTGGATTACCATATGCAAAATGGTATCTCTTGCTTGGTTAAGTGAATGGTAGTGTTTTCAGCCCAACATAAAACTCATAGAATTTCTTGCAAATAGAAAAAAAGTCTCCTTAAACTTACACAAAAGAAAGAAGTAACATGACAATGTTACCTCACTAACATAATAAATGCACATTGAAGATCAGTAATTCTGAGAACTAATTGCATGGAAAGACTAAATTAAAATCTTGAAACAAATTTATCTCCTCCTGTTCTATCTGTCATCTCTTGGCACAACACCAAGCCAACAACCACCTTCTATATTTAAATTTAAATTCTTTTTACTGAAAATAACTTTTTCAGGGGTTTCATTCACTCGAATAAGAGTGTAATTCCTCAAGAGGCTAACAAGAGCAGTTTTTACTTCCATTAATGCAAATCGAACACCTGTAATTCAAAAGAAAACAACAAAAAATAATTTAACTTTATAAACAATTGTTGTATTTAATGAGCAATATTTGTAGCA
Source organism: Laupala kohalensis (assembly GCA_002313205.1). NCBI lineage: Eukaryota > Metazoa > Arthropoda > Insecta > Orthoptera > Trigonidiidae > Laupala > Laupala kohalensis. Next base: position 145,363 of record NNCF01127697.1, on the reverse strand, counting down.
TTATAAGAGAAAAATGTGTGTGTTCTAAGGGATATAGTAAGAGGAAATACCTATGCAATGGCGTGGACCCATTCCAAATGGCAGGTAAGTAAAGGGCTTGATACTGTGGATATTTTCTTCGTTAAATCTTTCAGGATCAAATTTCTCTGGATTTGGAAAGTAAGTAGGGTCATGGTGTATCCCGTACAATGGAATCCATATACCTTCACCCTTTTCAATGCGCACTTCAGGGTTAGATTCAGATGCAGGAATGACATAGTCTTTGACACAAACTCTGTCAACTTGTGGTACGGGAACTAAACGCAATGTTTCTGTTAATAAAAAAGTAACATTTAAATACAAAAATAAATACATAGATTTATTTAATAGTAACAATGCCAGTTGAAGTATTACGCAGAATATCTTACCTGATATTACCATGTGCATGTATTTTAACTTTTGCAAACTCTCATAAGTTATTTCATTATTGTGACTTTCTAAGACAGAATCAATTTCTGTCTGAACTTTACTCTGTACTTCAGGATGCATGGCCAAGAAATAACTGGTGAAGGTGAGCATTGTTGATATAGTATCAAATCCAGCAAAAAAGAATATGACTGCTTGGCCAATGATGTGCTCTTCTGTGAGTTCTGAATAAGAAAACTTCCTTACAACAACTGATTTAACTCAAAATTTCAGAGGCCTCCACAACCCTTTCCAAGATAAAACTACTAAAAACCCTTTATAAGATAAAACTACTAAAAAATCAATAGAGTCTTTATAAAAATATGAAATATTGTCTCATTAATATAATATACACTTATTAGCTTCCAACATGACCTCACATTACCACATTAAAAATAGAAAATCACTCCTAGGTTGCTTCATGAGAAGGTATTGGTTTGTGAATAAAGATGACTCATGGTAATTGATGCCTAGGAGATACCAATGTTTGGCGCCAGTCTTGGGTGAATTCCAAAAGAACGTTTGGGTATGAAACACACCAGTGAATTTATTAGGGCAAAGACCCTTATTGAAAAACCCCCCAGTGAATGAAGAGAGAATTAAATAAAATTATATTAAAAACAAAGCAACAAAAAGAATTTTCGTACAATTTGTTGAAGTGACCTCACGAAAGCAATACATTCATTATGTATCTAGTCTTGAGTTGATAAGTTTTATTTATTTTATAATGAATGATTTAATTCATTTTCTTTTATTTTACCAAATTTAATAATTATAATGGTAAGAACAAAGAAATACAAATTCCAATATTTCATTAACTGTAGGAATATGTTTTATAAAGTCAAAACTATCCAGGAAAAATAGAACAATATAAAACACTACCAAATGCTGGAGAATCATTTTTGGAATGGTATTCATCATCTTCATTAGCACTTGCTTTCAAAATGCCTTTACTTGCTTGCATCAATAAATGTATCATATCTGGACGAACAATATTTTGTTGTTCTCTAGTTTTTAGGGTTTCTGAGATAAGAGATGAAAAATACTTTTCAGCCTTTGGTTCCAAGAGGGGTAAACCTAAAAACTAAAGAAATAATATTCATTATGACATAAAAGGACACTGGAATTTATCTTTAACATACAGGTTTTACACAAATTTAGCAAATTTTCCATGGAATATAACTAAGTTTCAAACTTAAACCCAAATCAATACTCCTTTTTGTCCTGATCATGAAGATCAAATTTCTGCTCATTAAAATACAAGTATCTATGAATTTAGTAGCACTGGTAGTAAAATTATTTGCATTAGCACAAAAACAAAAAGAAATGTAATTCGAAGATTAAAAGAACACATGAAAAATATAACCAATGCATTAAGTATTTATATACTTTATCACTCGGATTTACCTTCCAGTAGGGAGTATTCTTTAAGGAAACCTTATAACCATCATTAGTCACATACAACTGCATCTCTGTTATTTAGAATATATCGTGGTGGCTGGATGGACCTCCTGTTCAAATTTTGCTACAATGGTACTTCAAAGGCCAACAGCTAAAATTTTAATTTTTGGAGGATCTTTGGAACAAAATAAACTCAGCGTAATTTGAAATTTGAGGAACGACTCAAAAATATCAAATTAACAAAGAGTTTAATTACTGAGAGGAAAGAATTAACGATACGAAAAAATAAAATATATGAATTATTGAGAAATATCGATCACAGAGATTTCATTGTATTGTGATCTCTGAAGATTTTTTGAAATTTCGAATGAAATGCTGGATTGTAAAAAATTTTCTTCAATGCACTTGTTCCTACTCAGTTTTTCAAGAGATTACAATCGTCATAGATTTTTGTGTACTGAACCTCCGGACAGTATGGTAAATTAACTCTCTTTATTTATTTTTATTTTATAAAACCATTCAATTTTTATTTGCTGATTATACGTTCATATTTAAAATCTTCATTTTTCTGTAAAGAGATACTGATCAATCTAAATGCAAGGTTATTGATCACAACATGCTCATGGAGAATCATGTTACAACCATTCTCTTCGATGTAGTTATCCTCATGGGTATCATTCTAAATATGCCAAATTTTATACATATCTAATGTTTTTCAGATTCAAGAAGTTTAACTGATGGTCAATTTCAATTTCTGAAGTAAATTTTATTCCAGGGTTTTTAATACTTAAGAGTATTAGGACGTCTTCCACATGTTTCACTTTTACTACAGCAAAAAGGCCAGGTCATTATTACAACCAATCCATCAAGTGACATAGCTTAACATACAGAAAAGGATTTACTTTCAAACATTGTAATCCCAATTGAAATTCATGAATATCCGGCAACCACAAAATTGTCCAACTGCAGAGATTCAGTTATGTATGGTCAACAATAGAGAAATGTTCCATGAAATCATGCTCTTGACCTTGACAATGTGTTATTTTTGAAGCATGATTCAATTTAATTTCTTATATTATGAAAACTTTACTGTGTGGAATTCTATAAGAATATAATGTGGAATTATAAATACAAACATACAAAAATTCTGGAGTCATCTACTAATTTCAGAAAGAAAGAAATGAACCCAGTGCCAAACTGTGACATGATAAACAGGAGAATTTTATTTAAGTTTAATTTATAGTAAATAGTCCCCCTATTTACTATTTACTCATACTTTATATATAAAACATAAATAAAACAATATATACATACATACATACATACATACATACATACATACACACACACACACACGCACACCCACACCCACACACTTCACAACACAAACTAAGTGTTCTTCTTTGTAAGACTTCCTTAATGATGTTGAATTATCATTTTTATCACAACTTATTCAGACATTCGCTATTTTCTTGACCTGTTTGAACATTTTCAACAGACATATAGCACATGCCATGTTTAGGATGTTCTGCTCCAACATCCATCTTCAGGCATCTAGCAGCACTGGTATTTGAACATGGCCCCAGTGGTAGCATTCTCGTCTTGAGAACCAAAGTACCCTGGATTGAATACCAGTGCTGCTGGAAGCCTGAAGACAGACGTTGAAACAGAATGTCTAAACCGTAGCATGTGATGTACACCTGTAGCAAATATTCAAATAGGTTAAGATGATGCATAATGTCCAAATAAATTATAAACAACAATTCAAGTGTTTTAAGACTTAAAGCCCTTGAACTTTGTGTTAGCCTAATGCAAAAATACACATTTTTCCCCTGGTGTAAGAAACTATTGATATGAAACAGAAAAAAAACTAATATTAATACTACTAATAGTGAACCTTACAAGCAAAATTAGCAATTACATACATAAAATATAAAAATTACATTGAATGACAGTTTTTGAAAGAAAGCAAATTTCCTCATATCTTAATTGCTTCAAAGTAAGTTATGAGTAAACTTCAATCATTAAATGCATAAAAACAGCAGTTAGGGAGGTTTCATACAAGCTTTGACATTCAGATAAAAGAAATGTACATAAATCTTAAATAATAAGAAAATTAAGTCAATTTGTAATATCATTTGTCAAGTTTTGAGACTATTCTATACTACAATTATCTCTTTAATTCAAAGTTTACCTTCATCAATTTAGGAAATGATGAATGACCCAAAAATGCCAGAGTCCTAACAAACCCAATATAGGTCAAAGACTGGCCACATTTTAAAAAATCGTTGTTGGGATCTCTTAAAGAATCACACTTCACCCCAAATGCAGTGGTTGCAATAACATCCATAGCAAACCGGGACCAAACACCTTTCATTTCAAGAGACAAAGTTCCTCCTACTGTATCTAAAAACATTTATCAATATCAAATGTATTTATAGTTTACTTCAGTTCTTAAAAAGAAATCATACGAGTCAAAATCAAGAGCTTTATGATTACCATGATGAATTTTGCATGATTTTCTTAGGTGCACCACCAATTGGTCTCCACAATCGCTGATGAGTGAGAACATGACTTTCATTTTATTTGCAGTGAATGCAGGACTCAAAGTAGCTCGTACAGTGTGCCATTGTTTGCCTTAGACCAAAATTTAAAATACTGTGAAATGGGAGGATATTATTAAATGAAATTATAAAAAACATTGTTTTCCATCTTACCTGATAGTGACATTAAATTCTTCCCAAACACACTGTCAGAGTCACTAGGGATCACCCTTAATCTGTCCTCAAAATGATCAAAATCTTTCACTAATATTAGTTTTAATATATCTGGATCACACACAAAATAAGCAGGTTTTGTGCCATCATATATTCCTGCAATTTTATATTCTTTCAAGTCATTGTAGATTTTATTAACAAGGTCAGGAAAAGACTGTCTTTGAATAAAAAGACTTCCAAGACATCCAACAATAGGAAATGATGGGTAAACTTGCAATCCTTTTGTAGCAAAATATCTTGATTTGTAATTGATGTATGCCCTTATACACAAGCCAATTGAGAAAGTTATGGCAAATATCTTGATATAATACTCAAAAATTTCATCCATTGCAATATTTTCAATAGATCACATCTGAAACAGAAAAATCAAAGGGAAAAATATACACTGAAAATGTTTTTCTTCTTCTACTTGAACCTAGCTGAAGCAAAATCCCCTAACATAGCAAACTAATTAATCCAGAGCTTTAAGTGATGTATTTCTTGATCACATTACACAATATATGGAACCAATAATTAATTTTACTTTAGCTTAGCAAGAGAAAATAAAGCAACAAATTAAAAAATATGCAAAATTTGTATGACATTTTCATGTCATATATGATAATACTTATTTCTACTGATAATCCTCACATTAAGAGAAACTTATTTGATACAGAACCACGTCTTCAGAAAAAAATTAAAAATATTACAATATATTCTGACGAAGTTAAAAAATGTCAATATTATCTCCATAATTTTCCATGTACGGTTAGAATGATCTCACATTTAAGATTTTCAAAGTATACAAAATAATGTACTACAAAAGAAAGCAGGGTGGTGCACTTATATAAACTTGTATTATATTAAGGTATTTTTGTTTGAGACTTATCACTAACATGAAAATGTCATAACATAACCAATTTACAACAACTCTGACATCATCCCAGATAACACTTACATATGACAAACCAACAACGAAGCTCTAATAGTATTCTATCACTACTATTTACTGATTTATACAAGAATAATTTTACGTAAATCCGATTCCTTTCATTCATTCATCTTTCTACGACTTTCGCATTTGATTTACGCAGGTAGTAGAAATAATCACGTGCTTCGGTCACATGATGTCACGTACAGCTCGCACCACGACCTGCTTGATCATACTAGAGATTATCGTGTGTGAGTATACAAAACGATAATCAGTAGTATGATCAAGCAAGTCTTGGCTGTAAATCTGTTGAGTGTGAAGCGATGTCCAGGGTTTGAAGAGAGTCCCCAAGACTCGTGCACAAACACAAAAAACAGAATGTTTGTTGGCGGTGGCACATATTACAGTGAGAATTCACCAGCGCGCGATTAAAAAAACGCAGGAGATTTAAATGACAAGGCGCCTATCATAAATTATTTATCTGAATAACCCCCATTCTACCTTCCACTTCACGGCTCATCCTATGAACCTATCTCACTTTTTTAACAAATGTGAAATGACACGATTAAGGAAGAAAAAGGGAGGTAGCAAAATTTCAACTCAATGACACAGAAGTTTAACTTAAAAAATTTAATAAAGTAACAATTGAGAAATTCACATAGTAAGTCAATTAAATAACTTGTAATAAAAAATGTAACAGTGTAATAAATAAGACGCAAATGAGTAAAACAGAAAATAAATCACAACAGAATAAATAATATATCACACAAAAAACCTGAGAAACATAAGGGGTCCCAGCTAGGACGTAGGCCTGTAACTAACTACAGGAATAAAAAGATAAATAACACTAAAAACATTAAATAAAATACATAATTCTACAATAGAAAAATAACACATAATATAGAGATAACAAATAGCATTCCATATACCCTTGCACCATACAAAACCAAATACTCTATCACCATTGTTACGAACCAAACGTTCGTAAAGTGTTCACTCGTAAGATTCTCATCCATTACGAACTTTAATTTATTTGTGTTCCTTGAGAATCATGATATTTACTCCATATGCATAATTATTCTATGCTCATATAAACATTCATTGACTATAGACACTCTTTGGGAGCTATGATCTCCATGTCAATTGCAAGTTCCATGCGCACTGAATCAGTGAACGCATTCAATGTGCATTTTCCTTGCACCCGCTATATAAGCAGCCTCGCTCAAGCCACATTATTCCATTCCATTCAATATCCATTCATTCTGCATTATCTCTCCGGGGGTCATAAGTTAAGACACACTGGTAGTGGCGTCGTTATGTCGTGCGGCATGAACTCGCCGCTTTGTGCTCAGTGATTGAACATGTATATGCGTATCTTTCATACCGAACTTTTTGGGTGATGATTTCTCATCCGAAATCATATAACTGCTGCACCATTTCAAATATGTGGTACAGCATACTCTGCAACTTAGTGCTGAACACATTTGGTCACGATGTTCTCTAGTTTCAGCCATCGCTTGTCAGCTATAAGGCCGAACTGGGGAAAACCAAACCACTTCACAGAAGACCTCTGCAAAGCATCTGCAGGCAGTGAAGCAAGGTTACAACAAGGAAGCTCGTTTAACGACTAAGTATCAATCCTCGTAACAACGAGGACCGTATCTAGAACTTGTTCTGATGTACTAAAAATCCTGCGCTATTTTATGTTTTTTCATAACCAATTTCAATATTATAGCAGGTACCTATGTAAATGAATTTTTCGTAAATGAAGGGGGGATGTTCTCAAAAACTTGAGTTCAAGGGGCTTTTTGATTTCAGTGCAAATCAGCTACGATCGCACCTCACTCTTGTTCATATGCCATATCGTAATTCTATATAAACTGGGTAGAGGGGTATTTAAGGGGCTCTTACATAAACTATTGTTTATGCTTAATATTATTAATTTATTCAAAGTCCGTAGAATCTGCTATTCTCGGAGTGTTGGTTGCACACAACAACCAACTTCATTTTTGCAAATTCAGGAGATCATTATTGTAATTCTGCCTTTGTAATTTTAGGAAAATGTATGTATACTTTGTCTAAATATAATAAATGTGTATTTGTGAATCTGAAGCGTGTTGTACAAGAATCATATCTCATATTTAATCACCATGCTCGTTGAAACATACGAGTCCCCCCATATCCTTTCCTATGCTTGCGATGAATGGTCATTCGTTCGTAACAACCATATAGTGCCAATGTCATTATATTACGCAATATCATATACCTTTGCACCAACACCACGATTTTTTAAGTTTGTACATCTTGCATGCGAGCTCTGACTGATACGGTGATAACAGACAGAGGGGACCTGCTTTTACAGACACACATTCTGTCTCCAACCAGCTCTTGACAGTAACATAGGTTATGTTTGGAAATTCTCCATCTCAGAGGGAGGAGGTCAATACGACATTACTCTCTCCTCTCTGTATCTTTATTAGAGAACCCTGCATAACATTAATAGACTATTATGAACTTTTGCCTTGTTAAGTACCTTTTGTTAGTATTTCTTTTTGTATTGACTTATCTTTTGTAATTCTTTTGTATCGACTGTACCGTTGGTAACAGAGAATAAAGTGCACAGATTAAAGATAGCTCATTTCATCACTCTAATAAAACCTATGTAAAATGACGATCTCGTAGGACAAACATATGACTTACTTTGCTTTTATAGATTTCCACAGGGGAACTTGAGCATAGGGCTGCGATATTTCACCGTTTCTAAACATACTCGCACTCCAGAGAGAATCCGAGCCACTTTTCTAATGGGAAAATATGTAGATAAAATTTACAATTGAAAGATAACCGAAAAAATGTAATTCATAAATAAAATTAATCATGTTACGTCGAATGAAAATGGGAGACGGGACCGGGATTCGAACCCGGGACCTTGAGCTCTACGCGCTCATGCGCCTACCAACTGCGCCATCCCGTTCGCCTCCCATCTCCCGGTCCCGTCTCCCATTTTCATTCGACGTAACATGATTAATCTGTTACCTGGCGGTGAGGTTCACCGCAATCTAGGAGATTTCTATGTTCATAAATAAAAGAAAAGATGACTCGTAATTGGAAGTTGAAAAGTAATATTTTCGTTTGCTTCCGCGGGATTATATTTCTCTCCCTGCGCATTTGGTAAACAATCGTGTCCAAATTTTCGATATCCAACATTATATTTCAATATCACCACTTTTGCCCTCGCTTTTAATACAACTGAATAAGAATAACTTCATGCGTGTTATTGTTTTAAATGGAATGCCGAAATGTTTTCGATTTCACGTGAATTACCCTTGAATAAATCTAAAGAGTGGATTGTTAGCAGGAACACCCAAAGTAAAAATTTGGCAAAAAACACAAATTATTTTAAAAAACGTAAATTTTTAAGAGTTTCTTACATAAACTGCAATTTGAGTTAATACAATATTTATGTAGAGGAATGTCTTAAATTGCAGTTTCAAGAAATT
>NNCF01127697.1:125687-135893 GCA_002313205.1 Laupala kohalensis | reverse complement strand
TAAAATTACAAACATATTGACATTCTATTAGTATTATAACTCGCAGCTAACTTTTTATCTTATCTAGGAATTTTTGCTGAATTTTTTGAATCCGCCTCTGCCTTAGGGCCCTTGATCGGAATTGGTGGGATGGTCCCTTGCTTGCTTCCGGAGAGTAAATTAGTTTTTTTCCCTCCACGTGGTCATACGCAGTTTGTACTGTTATTTGACAATAAATTTATTTATTTATTTAGTATCAAAATTTCATCCAATATATTGTTCCAAAGGTTCCTTTCAGTTTTCAAATCTTTAATTAAAAATGCTTACCATTTTCTTTATACACTCGAAGAAACAAACTCTAAGATTTAATAATCTTCATTATCAAACTCTTTAAATACATGAATAGCCATGGCTTGGCATTTCTTACTGGATTAGTTTAAATATCCAAATCAACTGAAATAATGTCGTAACAGCACTGTCATATTGGTAGCTAAACTTACATTTATTTGACAGTGAATTCCCAATTTGGGACACTCTATCTAAAAGATGATATGGTTATAGTGAACCATTTTATAATACTTTACTTAAGATAGAAAAATAATTTAATCATCGAAACATTATTATTAAGTAATTTATATGTTGATCTAATTATTTTTAAAACATTGGACGAAATGTAAGAATTTTTATTTTATTGCTATTGTTGTTTTACTAGTTCGGTACAAGGCTTGAAAGAAAAGCAACTTATAATCCGAATCGTTTGGAAATAGGCGATAGGTGGAAAGAGAATAAGGAAACAAACATTATTAAGCGTATCCTTTATTACTTCGTCAGTTCGCACCACCAATTATTACGAAGCATCGGAGCAGTAGTGCAATGAGAAAATAACACCCGAGGCGACAGAGGTGAATGGACTCAGAGAGAAATAGAGTTTGCTCGCTAACTTGACTCGCAGTCGAACGGATACTGAGTACTGAAAGAGTAAATATTGAAGACGAGAGATCAAGACGTCCATGACTGAATAGTGCAGTTTGTGTTAACGTTGAAAGTGTAATAACGTTAGAATAAACGCTAGTAGACATTCGAAATAAACATTCAGAACAAACACACTCACAGGGGAATAGTTGAATCTTATAAGCTCACCGGACAAAATATTAGTCACTCCCAGGTGGTAATATTACCATGTAACACCACCTCTCGCCTGGGTAACACTATGTAACAAAAATTACCTAGCTTTTTATTGTGATTTTTGTTTTTTAGCGCAAAAAATGGAATATCAACATAATAACTTAAAAAAGTTTGCTTTCACAACAAGGGAAATATTCTTTGAACTTTTTTATTTTTAAGAGCAGAAACCCAATTATTAAGAAGGTTCTTTACCCATAGATTTGAAATTTACCAGTATATTTTATATATTACATTAAATTACACTAAAAAGTCTAAAAATTACTTTTGAGCGAGGAAATTTTACTTACTATTTTTGAAACAAAAATTGGGAAAAAAAGTTTAACAATATGATTTTATCTCAATAAGATAACAAACATTGTACAAAAAATAAAAGTAACTGTTTTTGTATCAATTTTCCGCTCTGGTCAGTACTACCTGTGCTCTTGTTAGGAAGTGACTAATATTTTGTCCGGTGAGCTTGTATTGACGCACCTAGTATAGCGCGACTGCTCGATCTGTGCGTATAATATTTTCACTTTTAATCTGTGAGCGACAGGGATACCGGTGGTACTTTTCTAAATATATTGACTCCATCGGAATAAAAATAAAATATACATAATAAACACGTAAATAACAAATTGAATAGACCTCGCGCAGTTCCAGCGGGCCAACTGTAAAGAAGGGATCAGTGAGGGAGAGGTCTCTAGGATCTCCCCCTCACTCGCAACCAACTGGGAAAAATGACCAATCGACGAATGGATTTACTGACCTACTTTGGAGACTTCTATATGTCTCCGTACTGATTTGTGGAGAGCTCTAACACATAAATAGGATATCTAATTTATGCAAAGATATGTGAGACTACATAATTTCATCATGTGATTAAGAATTTCCTTTATATAACTTGAAGATCTTTGGTGCTAAAGCGAAGGTTCATTATTTACTGCAGATGCTAATCGTAAATATCAAACGTACCCAACATTTTTAACATATCTAAGGAGAAAGTATATTCTTTAATGTAAAAAAAATATCGCGGTTTTTGTCGAATTCCACGAAGAAAAATAATATAAAAAACAGTATTGGTTTCATTTGCATGAACTCTGGCATATCTTATCTCTTTCTTGTCACATTTTATCTGACGTCTTGCCTACTTTCATCGATCAACTTCACGGGTTGATTTCCTAAATGGAACAAAAATGATCTAGCAGTAAAGATATATGTTTACTTCATTTCGTTTCGCTTCCTTGTGTACTGATGTAATAAAATATACAATTAATTTTTTTTACGAGAACGACTAGAATGGTTTCGATGAAAGTAACAGAGACGAGGTATTTTAGAATGAAAGTGATCATACATGGCCTCATTACAGAGTATGATTTTTTTAGAACTTTAATAAGTGTTAGAAAATACATATAATATGGATTCTAAAGAATAATTAGCTATATTGTTTATAATGCGTGAATGAAAAAATTAATACCTAAAGCAAAATGAAAAATACATACTTCATATTTATCTATTATATATGCCATTTACTGTATGTCTTACCTAAATGCGAGGAGACGAACTGATAGAACTAATAGAATCTCTTTGAACTCGAAACTAAAATCATTGCGACCAATGGTATGGACTGTAGTAGCAAAATCAATTACTGAAATAATTAGTATGTATTTCAACGGAGTAAAGCTCGATTGACTAAATTTCAGTAAGATGAACATATCTACTTTTTGTAATTTAAGGTAGTAGATTTTATAATGAAATATTCTTAATCATACATCGTTACTGTATTTTTAATAATAATTGATTAAAATCAAAATCAATTTCATTATTTTTTTTATTAAATTCCGTATCATTATTTATGATAATGAGTGAGAGGAGCGAGTAGGAGGACATTTTCACAGTGAATTCGCACGTCGATGGTGCTCTTTTGTTTGAGACAAAAGTCTCTCACTTTCACAGACATGACTTCCTGGTCAGTTGCTGCAGCATCGACAGCATTTTCACGAAAGACAAGTGAAAAATCTCGAGTAAATCTTGTTGTGTTTTTCGATTACAATTCAGTGAGTAAACATTTGTGTATTAATGATTGTATGTGACGTAAGCAGCAACGTTGGATGAACAAATATAACAACAAATGACTTTACAAAGTATCTATCTTCATGGAGTAAAAAGCAAACTGAACGCACAAGAAAAAAAAAAATGTTGAGCCGGAGGCAGCGACTGAAGTTAATGTACTCAGAAGGATAAGGACGCTGAACTGCTGGCTGGACGGTCGGGGTTTTGTCCCCGGCGGGTTGTGGGATTTTAAATCACCTCAACATCCAGACCGCCTCCCAGGCCTACTCAACCTGTTGTAAAATGAGTACCGGGAGTACCCTGGTATCAAACTGACCGGAGCGAGATACTGGTCACATTTCCTCCTTGCACTGAGGCTTCGTAATTGTGGAGATCCAGATTTTGTGACCCCATGAACAAACCTTAGGAATAGTTTGACTTAGGGGAGAAGGAGCTATGAACCCAGATTTGTTGGGATGAGCTTAAGTTGGGATAAAACAAAATCATGGTAAAACTTAGCGAGATTTAATAAAGAGTGTTTCCATGGTATTTACGAAAATTGTAAGCCACACTGAAAAATAAAATAAAAGTTCTATCGTATGACTCACACCATGAATCTCGTGTTCACGAAGTAATCATGAAATCCACTTCGCTACCAAGATCACGGAAATGAAGAAGAATTATTATTTCAACATTTAAGTTACACAGGCATATTGCTATTCGCTCCAAAACTCTTGGATGAAATAAAAATTAACTTATCGTGAAGGATTGAAATTTGCAATGAATTTCATAGTTGTTCTAATGAACTTAATCTACAAAACTTGAGAAAGCAAATCATATGAATTATCATTGATGGGATGGTCCCTTGTTTGCTTCCGGAGAATAAATTAGTTAATTGTCCTCCAAGTTGTCATACGCAGTTAGTAAATGCATTTTTATATAATAAATTATTTATTCATATATTTTATTAGGTTTACGTTGTTTTTTTATTTCTTTTAAGATGGTAACATTAAAATGTGCATAGATTAAAAACCCACGAATAATAAATTTAGTTTTAATAACAGTGAAAGTGGGAAAGTTTTTTCATATTTATTGTGCATGAATAATGTGAACTTTTGTCACGAATTTTATATCAATACGATAGTGAAAGAAGCCACTACTGGAATATGTTTGTGAAGAAAATTTTTTATCTCCTTTAAAATATCCTTGATTTCCTCATGGATCATTATCCATTGGATGCGGCGTGACCTAAAATATAAATATTCGCAGTCGTGTCTCATGTTTCAGCAAACGGATAAATCGATTGGACGCATACTATTTACGTTTATTTTCACATACAAAACAAGAAGAAAATATTCTTCATGTACCTCCTTCGTCTGTGATGTTGGACGCATTTCATATTGATTTTGAAATATTTTATTTGATAATTACGCAATTACGGCTGCATTATTATGGGACTATCTAAAAGACAGGTACGAAGGCATCCCAGTCCTACTAATGTGAGAATCAGTGGATTTAATTGTTGACCACCATGACGTGACTAGTGGCACCTACAAGACAGTTTGTGGATTCACCGCAGTTTCAATTTAATTTTCATTTTAGAACAAATCATAAGAGAAATAGTACATGGTTGAAATGTTAGTGTTCTATTCCATTCCTGTTAATTTCCAAATTAATCTTTGTAATGATACCTCATTCATGACAATTGGTTAAAAAAGATGGAGAATAGAGAATATTTACAAAACAGTTACTTTTTTAGAAATTAGAGATATTGATATATCTTAGCGACAGAGTTTCTCTCGAATGAAAATCAAGTATGTCCCTCTTTCAACAATATTCAACGTACTGTCGTCAGTGCCCACAATGCCATTCATCAGCCGTATTAAAAATACCGGGTGTGGCAAAATTATATACCATTTTTTAAACAACAACAATAAGAGCAACATAGATCCTAGTCAACAATTTATTTAACAATCGTAAAAGTAATGTTTACCATTTACAATCACCATAATGCATCGAACCTTCACTGTTTTAAAGGCGATATCGTCTTGATATTTTATCTATTGCAACATTCTTAGGGTTAGGTCAGTGCGAAGTCTACCAGACACTGTCCGTTTTAACGCTGAGCCTATTGCGTACCCACAACAATATGGTTTTCTTATAAGTACGTGCAGGNTCCCTTGCTTGCTTCCGGAGAGTAAATTAGTTTATTGTCCTCCACGTGGTCATACGCAGTTTGTACTGTTTTTTGACAATAAATTTATTTATTTATCCCGCTGCATGTTGGCAAACTAAATTACATGGTCTGTACTATTCAAAGACACACCACACCAGTGCCGTCTGTCAATAAACCGCGCATGGTGACCTGTTGAAAAAGGGTATATCATTCTGTCGGATCCTGTATTTCAACAAAATATCATTTGCTGGTGATTGAACCCTTCATACGACAAAAAACATAATTTACGTTAGGGCGAACTGAGGAGTGCTTATAAGCATACGGTTAGTTAAGGGAGTGCTCAAATATTTCGGGAACGCGTAGATGGTGATATGCCGACAAACTATAAGCATGTCATTATGATATTGCTTTCAGGTTTTTTTCAGCTAAATACTCTCTTTCCAATTCTTTGGATTCTCGTAAAAATTATTAGAAAAATATTTTCGGAGTTCTATTTTAAGAGGAATAGAGAATAGGCATATGCTCACAAATATCTTCTTTTGTAAAATCCTTATGCCGAATTTGGTTCAATTAGGGTACTCTGTGCTAGGGAGAGAGAGAAACATCAATGAATTCCCATTCCATTCCAAAATCATTTCGCAAACTATCATAATAGTTTCCATAGTAAATTTCGTCAGCGAAATGTACATGTATTCCATTTGAAAGCATTTCGATGAAAAGTTAAGAAAAAAAATTCCCAATTTTTAATATATTCAAAAAAATTTATGACTATTTGTTATAGTAAATAAATTAAAGGTATCATAATCCGAAGATTGGTGTGGCGAGTGAGTTCTCTTTAGGGTTAACAGCATACATACACTGATATTCTCCAATCACTTAACTAGTAAGTAAATGATTAAAAAAATACAACGCATCATCCAAAAGGGAAATAAATTCGCAATCCAAAATACAACGCATCATCGCAGGGAAATAAATCAAGAGTAGAAACGTATAGAAAAAGATGGTACTACGTGACTCTAAAAAAAAAAAAGAACAATAAATCTAACGTCAATTCCATAAGTAGGCAACACTGATGCTCTTTCCATCTCCGCACCCAGAAGCATTCATCTATCACTGCCGTTACAACAGTTTCTGCTGTGATTTACAATTGACATGCGGTGTATACGCGTTCTGTACGATAAAGACAGCGCTTCTAGCGGATAGATCAAGAGACGAATATCGTCGCGGAAGCCCCCGTTCAAGCAAGTCCCTAGCAGATTGGTTTGTTCTTATAAAAGTAAGTATTTTACATGAACTTTGCATTTAATACAAAGTAACTTTGGCACATATTTTTATGCGATACCTATTAATATCGGAAGATAAGTATTCGGAAAGAATCGATTTTGTACAGTGATAGATAGTATTAATTCATTGGTTCAGATTGAAGAATTGGACCATGAGTGACAAAGAAAACAGAGTAGGCCATAATTTTCATGTAGATAAACTATTAGTCTATCTGAAAATTCTGTTCGTTTCATAAAATCAAACATTGTAGATCAATGAGCATAGAAGAATCACCGAAAACTTATATTTTGGGTGAGTTGAAGAGAGAGGTATTGTTTTCAGCATAAACTTACGAGATAATCGTGTAAATCAAGAAAGGACCTATTTTAGAAATTTACTATTCTATCATAAAATACTGCAAGTATTTTTTGTAATAAAAATTAGTTTTTAATTTAACTCAAAATTAACTAGATCTATCAAAATGAGTCATCACTATGTTTCACTTAACAAAAGCTCTACGCAGCGATAGAGAGTGGTAAGTAGAGTGTTTCCCAAATTTTGCTTCTTATTGATTATTAATATTACTGTTTATTGTTCACTTAGAAATATCGGATAAACGACAGAATAAATTGTATCTCTTGGGTCTATTCGCAATAATCTGCATAATACTGATTTCGAAATTATATGTATCAGAACGATCCTACTTGCTAACCAGTCAAAGGTATTTTGTTAGAAAAGAAAGTGCGCAGCTTGTATAATGATCATCATGTGAAGAGAAGAGTTAAATAAATTTATCGAAATATGATGATTTGATAGAATACTACTTACTTTGTATTAATAGATATCGCAATAAATCATATGTCAAATCATATGTCGCAATATATCACATCATTTTTATTTTTAAGTAAGTAAGAACATTTTTTAAAATGTTAGTGATTATGAGGAGAAATTAAGCAACTTTTCGCTCTTGTAGCATTTATCCCATCAATTAATTCACGTATGTGCTTGCGTTTTCACCCCTCTACGTCTCATAGAATTTTAGAAGAACATTTCAGTACATACGGCAACGAGCGCCCCAGGGAAAACAGACAAAACTATTCATGATTATATCATGCATCGAATAAATTAATAATCGTATAATCTTTTGTTACACATATTTTTAGAAAAAGTCTTAGCCATTATTGTTCATCACATTACGTTCAATTGCACGATTTCTTACATTATAAAAACACAAGAAAATACATTATCGTCATAGATATGAAAGGTTTTCCCGGTTGCTTCGTTATTTGCTATTGAAACGTCTTCCTGGTTGAAGATAAAAAGTAAAACTGTTCTGTACAGACTATTTGTAACAAGGAACTCAGAAAGAAATAATTGTCAGCGATAAAAACAATTTCTGAGTAAGAAGATTGCCCTTTCGTGTTATCCAAACAAATAATTGAGTGAATATCTTGCGCATTACGAATTGTATATTAGTTTCAGCAATATCATAGTTTCAAAAAACTGCGAATGAATATAATATTATAATTTCTTGACGTAGTTTTACGTAATTCCTATCCAAATTTGAAAGATTTGCACTCTTACCTTCTCAAGAAAAAAATCTAAATAAAAAAAATTATTTTAATCAAAACGAACAAAAAGGTAAAATAATATTAGAAGAAAATAGTTTTTTTGCATACAAATAAAATGTAAAATGAAATGTTAAATCTCTGATACATACGAGCCATTATATTGGCGCTCGGTGTTTTGCTAGGCGTTAAGGAAGGTGGAATGAATGACGAATAGCTTTTATATTTCAACTGTGAGAATTAAAAAATTGTGATGCGTGATGAAAAAAAATTGTCACTTCTCGCTGCTCAGAGTTATTTATTTACAACGAACAATTCTACCCTCTGATAAGAAGTAAAAACTTTTAGTTCATTTAAAATAAAAGTTCAAAACATTCTTGAGTTAACAGTTGAATCATATAAATCAGTAGAGAACATATACGATCCCCTAAAAACTAGGTCTAAAGTAAAATAAATCTACTTAATTTCAGTTTTTAAAACGAAGTACATAAAATCTCCCAATGTATTATCTCGACTTTTCATCATATGTGTATTGTATTGACGTAGAAACCATATAGCCAAAAAAATATTGAATCCCATACCTCTAACAGTAATTAATTCGAAATTTACCTGAAACAAAGAAGCAAACAAAAAATTTGGGTAAATAAATACTTAATATCACAGATAAACCATTGCCTTAGAGAAAAAAGGTATTTCGTCCTCTCGCATTTTGGTAATGAAATAAATGGAGTAAACCGCAGATTACCATCTCCAACTTCAAATGAATCCGCATCTTGATATGAGAAAGGAATACGCAAGAAAGTAAAGTCTCTTTGTGACTTTCTTGTAATTTTTTCAGCGCATCCCGTAGAGTGCAATGCAGTTACATCTCCTGTCAGAATTCCAGAGTTTTCAGAACTAAATTTCACGGCATTCGGAAAATGAATTGTAGTTTGTTCCCAACAAAATGTTTCATATCGATTTATTACGTGTCCCTTTGGTGTGAATTTGATTTTGAATTTTATTTATACATACATATAATATGAAGAAAATAAGAAATTGAAGAAAGATAAAAACACGATCGTAGATAAGAACGTAAAAATTCTAATGCTTCAAAGTAAACAGTATTTGTATACCTACAAATAACAAGGTATTTGTATACCTACATAATTATTATTTCTATTTTATGTTCTATTTTATGCGAAGTCACAATTGGATAAATTCTAAGTATTCACTGTGAGATCTTTCCAGGAAACATGTAGGTTCCATTTTGTTTTGACACATGTTGAGATTTTAATTTTCATTTAGGTTCAAATTTAGTCAGGGAATGCTGCTACTTAGTCGTAATTAGGAATTTCAATTAATCAAATACATTTTCCCGACATTTTCGTAAAATTCCTGTCCACGAATTCTCTCGTATATGACGGTCTCTCTCCACATATTTTCTTTTCGTGCTTAACCAATATCAACAAACCTGAGTGACCGTGAAATGATTACCGCACACAAAAATACATTAAAATGGCGCCAAATCACGTCTGCTCAGCTTTTCAGCAACACAGAAATTACTTTGTAAAGACTTTTATGTCTAACCATGAAATATATTTATCAATAAAACATACTAGTATGTATACTACTTTGAGGAATAAAAAACTTAGTTCATGCAACATTTTGAATTCATTTAAAACAAAGACACAGAAGTAAATCATGGGTTCACTAAAATACAGAGGAATTATGAAATAACCGTGAGGTAAGAATAAATTAATGTTTTTCGACTCGCGTTCTTCTGCAGTGCGTTATTATGGACGTAAAACATACCTTAAAATCTTGTTATTTTTATGTGCTTTCATTCCTTAAAACTTCTTATATATTACATTCGTTATGCGAATTAGCTACGGTCACGTACACAATATCTGGAATGTCATCCTGACTTTGCTTCTTCAACAAATTTTCCTCGAATTGCTGGATTGGATATCTCTTGCTTCAAGAAAAGATGAAAATGTTTAGCCCTGTCTGTATGATTTTTTT
>NNCF01127697.1:91717-121723 GCA_002313205.1 Laupala kohalensis | reverse complement strand
CCAACTACAAAAAATTGTTTTTTTAAGTTTAGCACTTGATGGGTTTCCGCAATGAACGTCAAAGTTTTTCGTCGTCATATTGCAAAATATTTTTAAATACGTTTTTAGAAGTTTTCAGCTAATAAATCTTTCATTTCTATGTGTAGCAGTATTTATTTATTTAAAATTTTAAAAGTTAAATGGTCAAATTACAAAAAATCATGTCCTTTATTAAAGAGAAAACGCTCATTAAAGTTCTAAAATGTGGCCTCTTCAACGGATGGTGTCTGTGGGAGACCATTCAAAAATAGAGCTCTTCATAGCTGACATGGTAAGGTTGTAGCTGTTTAAAATCTCTCTTCTATAATAGTTATCATCTATAATAGTTTGATTTGTTTCTAAATGGCATTTGTTAGGACCATTACAAGTTATTCCCATTTGCTTGATATTCTGAGGAACTAAATAATTTTTATAATTGACCGAGGCCACATTTTTAATCTTGGTTTACGAATTTTATTACGCTTGTACGAATTCTCATGGATTCCTCCACGTCGTCTTCTAAGCGCGGGTTCTTCCTTTGCTAAACTTGACATCACTGACTTAATCATACACTGAATATTCACTCAAAACACACACTTTTTAAACTTCGCTAAAATAAAAATAACGACTAATATAATAAATTTTACTGCTGAGCGAAACAAATAATTGGTTATGTAAGAGCGATGAGCGTTATTGAATGAATACAATAACAGACTGACAGTGGTACTGAGGTACAACATCCCAACAATCTGAACGGTTTAGCGCAGAAACCTGTTAAGCGATATCACTTGACCGGTTACTAAAGTACACGCAATATTCTCCCGCCATTTTAACAGCCTCACGGCAATGACTTTTGACTGGTTTTTGTACTAAACGATGCGCCTACCGCCAATGAATAATATTCCGTTCCTAACTCATTTTCGAAGTTTTTGGCGCTTGACGAGTTTCTGAAATAATCGATTCAATTATATTTGATTATAATTTTAATTATTTATTATTTGTTGAAACTGTAATTGAAGATGGTTTATATGAAACGTTATTTATTTTGAGTTTGATGTTAATACAATTGATTTTAATACAATTTTATGACTTTTTATCGTACACTATACGGAGTCGGGTTTTCGTTCTCCGAAAACTTAAACATTCAGTAAGTAATATTAGAGAGACGTTTCATATGGCCTCGGAGAGATAAACATAAAAACAAGTCTCATTTAAAACAAATTTCCTTCTCGTCGTTAAAACCGCTTCCTTCTCGTTCAGAAATGTTTCTCAGGCGTCCGATCCTCACCCACCTCCCACACCGAGATCTGTCGTAACGTGCTTTCTCGCAGCTCGACTGAGGTGTCTATAGCACTTCCTCATTATATAAATTCAATGCAGATACCACTCTCAAGTTGATGTTCAGATATGTCGAGTCTTGATTCTCATCACTGTGCATTAACTGCATTAACTCTGTTGACAAGTCTGGGTTTCTTGGAGAATTCTGAGAAGTCGGATAAAGAGATAAGTATTTGCATAAGCCTGTTCCTGTTGAAGAGTCGACAGCTCATGTGTGACAAAATGCATTAATGAATGGGAAGTTTTTACCCTAGCTTTCATCTTCCTGATGACAGGTGGACTAATCATCCCATAACTGATTGTGAAAAAAACTATGGAAGTGAGCACCCTAGGATTGGATGGGAGATCTAAATTCAAAGGAAGGAAAGGATTTCTCCATATCTTTTAATCTGACATCTCAACACAGTTCAGATGTATAATAATGAATAATAAATTTATTGTCAAAAAACAGTACAAACTGCGTATGACCACGTGGAGGAGAAAAAACTAATTTACTCTCCGGAAGCAAGCAAGGGACCATCGCATCAATTCCGATCAAGGGCCCTAAGGCAGAGGCGGATTCAAAAATTTCAGCAAAAGTTCCTAGATAAGATAAAAAGTTAGCTGCGAGTTATAATACTAATAGAATGTCAATATGTTTGTAATTTTAAGCAAAAAATTACATGTACAAGTTATTATCGAACTATAGATTATTCTGAGTATAGTGTTTAAAAATCATAAGAATTGAAATAACACTAAATTCACGATTTATTGTTACAATAAACACGCCCCTAGACAAAGCCTAGAGAACCTGTATGATAAATCCGCCTCTACCAGAAGGAAAAACGGAGAAAAACCCGGGCCAGGATGTATAAAAATAATTGCTAATACATATTGATAAATACAGTAGAACTGTTTAGTGACCTGTTGGAATACAGCAATACTGATCTGTAAGATCGTTATTATGCGTTTCAAAGAGCACATTTTATTAGCCTGTTATAAAGAGAAAAAACAAATGTCGCACAGTCTAAAATTCTAATTATCAAAAAATCTTTCATTAAAATGTCGTTTGATGTAACGTAGGAAAGTGAAGCGACCAAATAAAATATTCGATTTATTGAATATTTCGAATTTACGGACTTCAAATTACAGCGGTTTTACTGTAATTGGAAAAATTACGCAAAGCATGAAAAGCTCTTGGTAAAAAATATACTCAATTTTTAAATCCTCACGTTCTTGGAGAATAATACCAAGTACTATTCGAATTAAAATATTAAAATTAGTCCTTTGCGGAGGAGAACTTCTTTGATTGGAAAATGTATTAAAATAATATTCCTGGGTTTATGTGATCAGAAATTGAAAATTCAGATGATTTTAGTGTGGACATATGAAAATTCATGAATAAATCTTGGCCGTAAATTACGGTGAAAAATTTGAATAACATTATATGACTGAAGGTATTACTGCTAAAGTAAAAGACGAAGGAATATTTTCTCAAAAAAACTAGAGTGGTGTAAAAATCCAGCTACAGCTTCGAGGTTAATATGAGAGTTCTTCTGGGTGTAGATGTAGAGTAGATAAACGCATAACTGTTCCCAAACTTTACGTAACAACGAGGAAAACGTGTATAAGCGAGGTCATTAAATACAGAGACACTTAATACTGTAGTGTTTTAATAGTTTCCAACGGGATATACAAATATTGATCAAAGATGCATCACCACTCCTCTGTTACATCCTATAGTACAATGAAAAAGTTTTCTTAAGAGGACTATGCGAAACGTTGACTAATTTTCACTTTCCTATTGCACGTAATGAAGAAGGAAAGTGTAGTTATAGTCCCCCCAAAATGTTTTGTGGCCTATTAGAGAATTGGACCGCTTCCCAGGTAACTCCAGATACTCTTTATGAGTGTAACTGATCTCATAGCATGGATAACTCGTGAACGAATAGACGTATGCATGAATAACTCTCTAGGGGAGAATGAGGTAAATACGGGCGGTGGAAAATTAGGGACAATGAAGTTTTGGGTTTATGACAGGAAATTATTTCAAAAAATGTTTTGATGGTTATTTATTTTTTTGAGAAACGTTAATTTTTGGTATATTTATATGAAAACATGTCTCATTTTGGGACAAATTTACAACATACGATATTGAGCCGATTCTTACAATAACGCAATTAATTATTTAACTTTTACTATTATTTTTTAAGTTAATCATGTCGGTTCCCTAACGAGTTTTTATTAACAAATTTTTTCAAGAGAAAATGGGGTGGCGATCTTGGAAATATTATCATTGTTATTAATTATTTCTTAAATCTTGTTGCAAATATGTTTTGGTGGTAATTGGAGACAGTGTATTTTTCATTTTAATAAATAAGGGATAATTATGGACATAATTATAGTTATCACAACTATTTTGAAAGAAACTTAATTATTACTTTTATACTTTGGATAAATTTAGATAACTGAGCCATTAATATTCAGTTACTGAAACCTCTTAGTTTTAACTAGTTGGTACATTACCCTTCAAATTCGTAATTTCCCCACGTCTGCGAGTTTCGTTTTTGAAAGTACACTATAACATGTTCTTGTACAAATTATCGTGCTTTTACATAATAATAAATGCAATACATCAGAATTTGACTTTTTGCAATAGTATAAATGAAATTTCCAATTTTTCGTATGTGTCCGTATTTACCCCACTCTCTCCTATGCTATTTTCGTTCTCTAAAATTCGTTTCCAAAAAGTGGAAATAGCTAAGTTCTATTTATGTTTAATTATGCTTTGATTTTTAATACCTCTGAATTCAAGATTTATAGAGAAACCGATTGTAAAGGAGTTCACCAAGAGCTGTGGGATAAATAAATATATTTAAACATACAATGTGATATTGTGTAGAAAATGGTAAACTATTTAAAACTTAGGTACATTTATTTCAAGTTATTACCGTTGTACAAAAAGATATGTTGCAATGTCATTCAAAAAGTGAAGAAAAAGTTTCACCTAGATTGAAAATTAATAATATTTTGCTTTAAATATTTCAATATTCATTATGACATTTTGATTTATGTAGCTTAAGATCGCAGTCGGCGCTCTTGAACTTAAAACAGGAAGTTTTGCAATTTTCTTCTAAAGGGTTCTAAGAGCCAAAGATTTAGTCTAACTTTTTAGGGAACGAAAGTACTATGTCCCGAACACCTATGTATTATAATAGGTGTAGTTTTGAAAAGAATGAAAAAAGCAACATAAAAATCACTCACACATTTGAAGAAACTGTATGTGTGAATCTTGAACGTGAGAACTTATATATCATGTTAAAAGAAGTACATTTGGTTAACTTCTGCTTAAAAGTAAATCCATGCTTATTTGCTTAAACTACGCAAGATAGGTCGTAACTCTCAACATGAGTTGTGTTCGAGATTCCTTAATCATCATTCAACTAAGGAGCCTCCTCGTGGTAACGGTGGTAAAAAATCTTATGCAAAAAAAGATTTGCAAAAAAATTGAACCCCCACTGACGCTTGGTACAATAACAATCACCTGGCACTTTGGGCTATACTAGACATCTTAATGAATCAATTAAACCACCATCTTAACATCAATTTATCTTTATAATATTTGAAATCCTCTCATATGCATTTTCTTGTTATTCGCCACAATTGCCCAAATGTGACGAGTTTTTTTTTCAGAATTCATATTTTGCTAGATCAATTTGCCATTGGTATAATCCTGAGAAACCATTCGTACCATCTCCCACTCTAGAAGAATATAGAGAGAGGTGTAAGCTAAAGGGCAACATAGCAATGTAGAAGATAATGTTAACTGACTAAGAAAATTTCAGGTTCTGTATTCATTGGTCTTAAAAAAGTCATCAAAGTTCCGTTAATGTATCTGTACTGTCCGACCCTCGANTTTAGTTATCACCCCCCCCCCCCTTCACGTGGTCACCAATCAAAAGAAAATTTACTCTCTGACGTAAATTTATTTGTTTATTTAATCATATCTATCTAAACGTTGCATAAAGAAATAATTCTGTTAAGATATTCAAATTCGATGAAGCATTGGACTATATCTCCCTCAGTATTTGATCAGTTGAATGTCGCCAGCCTGCGGCGGAAGAAAAAACAACCACTGGACACGAACGTAGCAATGCGGACGGAAGTATACAATCTATTGTAGGCCAACGTGTTATCGTAACTCGATTTTGTATATAAGAGAAAATATTAACTGTTTTTCATTTAGAAAAGTGACTTGTTGCACCGCTTACATGTTTGTAATTTGTGACTGTGATTAGTTTAGAATGAAGAACCAGTAACCTCAAAAAAAAGTAGAAGAAAAAAGAAATCAAGAGAATGTGTGCTGTATGAAAGGTTGGAACTTCGTAACAGAGTTCTAAAATGTCAAAATTTTCATCGGATTGTAGCAAGAGTTGTAGAATTACATGAAGAGCAAGACTTTAAATGAATCAGGACAGTCTTTCAGTGAAACTCTTGAGTGAGACGTGTATTGGGGCAGGCACGCCCACAAACACTTTCTCAGATGTGATGTAGACGTTAAAGCGTTCGCTCAGTTTTTGGGATTGGAGTATCCATTCAACTTATCGATGGATAGAATAAATTGTACTATTGATGAAAGCGGGCACAATACTTTGAAGGATATAGTACATACAAACATATAGAAAAAATGTTCTGAAGAGGTGATAAATAAAAAGGAAAAAATACGAAGATGTATCAGGACGTGAAGAAAATGAATGAATAAGGAAAAAACAGACATCCTAGAACATGATTACAAATAATTTAAACATTAAATCAAACATTTTCCGAAAATCCTGAACAAGTAACATTATTTTGTATAAATATAATTAAAGGACTTGGATAACAATTTGGGTTAAATAACTAAGAAACTTAGATTTTAATTTGTTTCATGGATATTGCTTGTTTTTTTAAATAATTGTTTGTGTGTCACAAGTCACTTGTGATATATTCACATACTACCATAATAATAATAATAATAATAATAATAATAAGAAGAAGAAGAACAATCTCATGGAATAAATAGTGGTATTTGTAGAGATATAAAATTACAATTAAGCAGGGTAGCATTCAAGCAAAATTTTAATGGATGACTTCATATTTTCAAAGCGATCTGCTCAGATAATTTTTATGAGTCTGTAAGGAACAATTTTCAATTGACCAAAGGTATGGTAAATGTATAATTTTTATCCAACACTTTCTTGTTGTATAGGATGCACATGTGATATACCAGACCGTACTTTTTAACATTCATGACTTTCGCAGGAATCAAACAAGTAAACTTTTTGTAAATAATCATCTTGCAATACGTAGCTTATTTAGCAACGAAGTACTTTGTATTATCTTGTATGTTTTTATCCTTATGAGGTGGATCCTTGGTGGTTCATCAGCTTTATCTTTAACAAAACTAAGCTTGTTTAATGAAATTTTAATACCATCAATGTATGTTTAAAAAACGTTTTAACTGTTAAAGTGAGTAGATATTATCATCATCATATACATTAACTCGCAAATATCCCCTAGATTTTTTGTTCCTTTTTTACCGGACGGAGCAAATCACACAAATGAAGTATCGTAGTTTACTGCTTTAAAAGATATGTTGACGATTTCCTATTGGTTCATCTTTCACTTTTTCCTTTCCTAGACAACAGAATTTAAAAAGTAAACCAAGAAAAGATGATCATTTATTTAAAATCGATATATCTTGACTTCTTGATTCCTGACAAATGAAAGTGTGGTAAGAAATAAAAAATATTCGTAGAGAATTATACGTGATGCTCCATTGTTGATTATGGTACACTATTCGTAACTATTCTGATGTTTTGTTTACATTGTTAAATACGAAACCAGAGAAAACTTGCCTACAACTAGATGATATGGGGAAAAGCACAATCTGTCATATTACTGAGGCAAATAAAATAGTTTTTCTGGTTAAATGTAAACATTCAAATTTTTATTCAGATACAGGTTAGATTCAATTTTCCCAATAAATATTATTTGATAAAAATCGGGTAAAAACACGAAATAAATATTTATTCCCTACTCCGTAAAAACAAAAAGGATTCCAGGAACCCTGTTAACTCGAAGTTTTCCTCGTTTAACGGAAGAAACTTTTTGGGTGCTTTATCACTTGATACACGGATAAATAATGATAATGTTTTTGGAAGTGTACCGCAAGGTGTGGTGTAATGGAACCACAGCCGAACTTTCAGACAGTCCCCGTGTCGTGTTCGTTCGTACGCGGCAAGGCAGAACTAGTTCCCTTTTAGACGACGTGTATTGTCGAGAGGAGTTCCGTGTCCTAGCGTCGCTCCCACAGTATCACATGTTTCCTCCCAGCTCTTACGAGACGAACACTTTCTTTACCCGAGTAATACACGTCGTCGAAATAGTAGTTGTACTACTAGAACATTGTTTGCACACATCAGTACTAGGACATTGTTCTAAAAGTGTCTATTTCTACTTAGCCATTTCATTCGCTGAAACGTCCAGGAAAATGTCATTATGGTGTAAAAATTGAATTATACTTTTTTTTTAGAAATCTCAAATGTTTCGTTTCTTTAATAATGCAACCGTATTGTACGAATACATAGAATTTCGAAAGAAAATAGTAGGAATTGAAATTGTGGAATGGTCGATGACGTCATACATATCTGGGATTTGTTTGTAATATAACTAAAAATTATAAACTAATACATGATTCTACTCAAATGTTTCGTGCTTTATGATCTTATTCATTACTTGAGCGTTTAAAGGATTTTAATTCAGTGGTCGATGTATAATGATACCAGTCTAATTGTGTGAGGAAATAATTTATTTCTTATATAATGTATTTCTTATACTTCAATACTTATTAAGTATATAAGCTACTTATATAAGTTGTTCAAGGGAACGAGAATGTTGCAGCTATAATATACCATAAAGTTCTACTGTCCGTAATTAGTATGTGATGATATACTCAATAAATACTGTTGTCTCCGAAAACTAAGTATAACATACACGTGATCTCCGAAAACTAAATATAACTAAGGATAACATGATGTGAATGATTAATATTTTGATATGCTAGTTGTGAGAAAAATTACGTAACTATATTTTGATTCCCTGCGGATTAGAAGATATTATAAAGCAAACCTTTCCTTATTTCGATCTCCTGATTCCTAGGATATTAACTCCGCGTCCAACACGTCATTTCAGGAATTATATTTCTTTTTTTGTCTCATATGTTTTTCTTACTCTCTAAATGTTATTTTATCTCTCCTTTCGGGAACTCTGGTTAACTGTGACTCTAAATGATTTTCCGTCCCTACAGAGAGGACTGTTTTGGTTTGTTTTTCACCTCCTTTTCAATTCCAAGTCTGGGTTTTATCGATCTGTTTCTCAACATTAATAACACATTTTCTCATTAATCCGTGCTATATCCTTCCGAGTACACAGTAAAACACGTTATGTTGATCTCATGTTGACTCACTGTTTATCTTTCCTCTCACCACATCGCAATCCCGTTTCCTCTTCCAATACTAAGTATGCCGTGGAACAACAGCGCCCACGTCACAAAACCCTGACGAAGTGCCACTGTGTTTCGAGAACATCCACTTTCCCTCACGGACCGATGGGCGAGCTTTGAGGTACTCCCGCTTCAACTATTCCGCTCGCTCCACTCGAGCTACGCGTCCCGCCCCTAACCGACATCTGTCATCTGCGTCGCCTAAAGAATTGCATCATTATGTGACGACGCTACACTCGCGACGTCAGGTGGGAAAAAAACCATCTTGATGTAGTTGCTCCACGATTGCGTCGCGTGTTTTGACATCAATACCCGATGCGTGATTGAAAGGGGGACTTAAATGTTGAATACAGAAATACGGGAGTTGCAACTGTAAATATATGACTTAATTCTGGAAGAAAAATAACTTTAATCTTAACTTTTTTTTGGGGGGGGGGTATATGTTTCTTCTATTTCATACTATGTCAGCGTATGTCGCAAACGCACGTTAAAATATGCGATGATTATCACTAACGAGAAGGATTTTATTGTAATCGATTTAATCATAATCATTGGCTACACAACTCTTTTGGAGTCTTGACTTCCGTCAGAAGTTGTTACCCCTTTATCCTGTGCCAAAATCTTTATATTTTAATATTACAAATGTATATATTCAATCTTTCGAATCATATTTCTTCGAGTCATTGTATGACGACGCTAAAAGTCAGGTGGAAAAATCATCTTGCTGTAGTTGCACCAGCGGTGTGTGTTTTGAAATCAATACCGGAATTGTGTGATTGAAAGGCACCTCTATTTTTATTAGGAAGAAGTTTCCTTCGCGTCAGATAATATTAGTGATTATAAATGTCTAAAATATCAGTCGATGCCACTTTAAGTTATTTAACCCTTCCGATAGAAGCTCCCAATCTTTTCATCAAAGCACCCGAAGAATAATCGAGATAGAAAGATTATGTGATGCGCGAACAATTATCTTATTCAGATAAAGCAATATTACACATATATTTCTTCCATGTACCACCACGTGGAGAAGATATGTGATAATTTTCAGTCAGGTGAAAATAGCGACGAGCCGGGAATCGAATCCGGTATCCTTTTTTGATTGCAGGGATGTTAACCACTACTCGACCCGTTGACCTTCGGGATTTAGGTCGTTGGGGAAATAATGTACAGTTGTGGAAGCAACCACAACTGTTCCCCATTTCCTTTCCATTTCCTTCAAACAACAAAAAATCTTCCACTTTACACCATTTCCACACAGACCTAAACCCCGAAGGTGAACAGTTGGTGTAGTGGTTGACACGCCTGTGATAAAAGCAGGAGTCCCAGGTTCTATTCCTGGTTTATCACAAAGTTATTACAAACAAATATTACAGTTCGTAATAAAATAACCAAAATGTAATGAATAAATGAAATACGTGTAAAAAATTTCAAGACAAAAAATTTCTGAAATGTGAAGTAAATAATTGCCAACGTAATGAACTGGTCAACGATCAGAACGAAAAACATTATTTGAAATTTGTAAGTTGATTATTCTAGGAAATAATTCTAATGAAGTTAGTATTTTCCTTCTCAGAATTAAAACCATAAAGCAATAATTAATCCTAAATATGATTTTCAATGGTTTTATTACTATTTTTTGTTTCGAACTCGGTGATTCAACAAGACTTCAATGTCACACAACTTTCAACAAAAAGTTCTTTTAACGTTATTACCTCGACTATTCTTTTTAAACGTGTGAGTTAATATTTTCGTAAAAATTATTTTCTTCAGTGCAAGCAGGAATTCATAAATTAAATAGAAATTTTCAAATCTTGACTGTTCTTGACGATCTTTTTAAAAAATACTTTTTATTTTACGAAATGTTTACAAGAAAGTAAAATAAATAGTAAATAACTGTTCTCGTCTTATTTTTGAACAGTTCATGAATTTATACGTTGTTTCTGTTTAGCCTGAGCCGATATCATAAGTTAGCCATCCTAAAGAATATCACGATGACAACATTTTACACCACACAAACAAGATTACTTTAACGGAATTACATTTCGGTGTACAAGAACAAATTTTGATGAGATGTTTATCACCCTGGTAATTGAAAAGTTGAGTAAGATTCATTCCAGAAAGTTTTGGATGTACCATAGCATTGATGGAATAAAGTAGAAATAGAAATGTCTTATTTAATATTAAATTGACCCAAAAATATCATTCATCGCTTTAAATCAAGCGAATTATTTCATAGTTCTCCGTCTCATGAAAGCGACTGCTGCTTATTATGACGCGTGGTTTCTGTGAAAAACTGACTCTGGATTCAAGAACGAGCGTCAATCTTCCTGTGAATAATAACGGTGTGTTTGTTACGTGAACCTTGCAACCATAAAACTGTTTCTACGGTGCATTACTCATATGATCCTACTTAGTGAAAGCTTCAAGGAAGAGAGTGGTTAACATTGCAAACAAAGAAACTGTGATATCATGCCAACTTACTTTATGAACTCATCAGTTTTTATCTAGACTTTCGAAGGATGTCCATAGAAAATATTACATTAACTAACAAATTAAGTAAGAATATTCTTTACCCGATGGTATTTCTTTTTTCAAATAATTTGTTTTTCACGATAAGATTAAAATGTATAAAGCGACTGCTAGTCAAAATGAGTGAGGACTATGTTTCATTTGAGTTAATATACATTACCTTTTTATACATTAGCCTTGTAAGTCACTCATGAATGTTGTAGTTTGGTGTACGATTAGTAAATTAAATAAGAAGTAGAATAATAGTAATATTTTAAAATTTTAAAATATATTAAAAAAACATTTCATTGTCCGACAATCGGATATTGGTGATTGAAATTATGAAAACAATATAATATTGCGTCTACATCATTAATAAACTTATGAAAAATATTATTGCAAAAAAAAAATTTTCCTTTCAAAGCAATCTTGTTTGCTAATATTTGACTTTGAAACAGTTTACAATTTAAAAATATCGAACAATCTCAAAAAATCAAAAGCTTAATCCAAAAGACAAAATCCAATCAGTTTCGTAGCAATCTTACACAGGTGTACAAAACCGCGTTTCACATTCCCGAAACAACTTTTTCGTTGCGAGCATCATTTAAAGGGAACATTTCTGTCGAAATCTTGTAAAGTAATTTGTTAACCACAAAACATTCCATGTACGCTGAACATTTACATCATGTCTCTGAAAGTTGTTGATCCATCTTGAGATAAACTTTCACTAATTAGCTCCAGTGATGACGTTCTTCTCCGAATTACTTGATGTGTTTTCTCCCTTATCTGGTCCAGCTCTGGAATTAAAGTTCTTCCCTCGCAATTTTTCTTGTATGATGCTTTTCATTATTCTATAATATGTGACCAAATGGATAAATTATGTGAACTACATTGATGACTATATTATGAGACCAAAATGGAGGATTCAATGATTTGTGGAAGAAAATATAACGAAGAAATATCATAAAATCAAGTTAACCAAAAGTTAAATTGAACATCTGAAAGTCTTGATTGGGAGAGGAGAATTACTATATAATACGTGATATAATGCGTCATAGATGCATTGATTATTTTGACGAGTGGGGGGGGGGAGGGGTAGTCACCACCCCACATTTTTCAAAGAAGCAGAGGCTCGCATTGTTGCAGCGTAGAACGTGTTGTAAAAGAGAGGATAGCACGTGTGGCAAATGTTTAAATTTGGTTAACTTACCCCGGTACATTTTTATCTAAAATTATTCCCCATTATTTACTCGCATTATTTAAAAAAAATTCGTGGGTCAATAAAATGAAAGCTTGTAAATTAGATCATATTAAGAGGTAAGGTGAATATAGAATGATTGAAAGCCTGTTAAAAATATAATTCCGTGGTCTTTCTTTTTTCATTTTTTCCACAAAGGACTATTTTGATTGTGAAAGAAAATTTTTTGTTTCAATGATTGGCACTTACCATCGAATATTTTATATCACAACTAAAAGTAAGTGAACGATAGGAATTGCGACTACAATCTTTGATGAGAAAATTACTTAAATTACTTCAGGTTCTTTTTCATGTATTCGTGAACCAATATATTAGTACTACGTGCTAAATGTGCGAACAGGTTAAACGGTGAAACTGACAGACGGTTAGTCATTTTATAAAAAGAATCAGCACCGTTCACACTTTTTGGAGACTTTCTCCTCTGTAGCGAGAGAATTTCGTCGTAGACGATACACCCCTATTAACCCTCTCTTAATAGGAGTCTAAGCCTTTGAGACTCTTTCAGTTTCGTATATTCTTAAAGAAACCACAGTTTAGATAAATGACGACGAAGTGTTTTCAAACTTCTATCACCAACATAAGTCAATAGCATTATTCATCATTATCTCAGAACTAGTGGCTTAATTCGTCTGAATTTCGTGAATTTACACAAACATTTTTTTTTTCATATCACTATCGATACCTAGTAAAAAAGGGATTTATTAATGTTAGTGATTTGGGAGTGTTGGTGTGTGTATACTACTTAAGAATCCTAAATCCCTTCTTGTCACTAATTTAAAGAGGAAGACAAATTAATCGGCGTCTATCACAATAAAAAAATAGATATTCTCGCATCATACAAAAACTTGGTATGAGATGGGGTTGGAGGATTTGGAATATGCGGAAGACATCTGTCTATTATCAAAAACGTTCACTGGAATAAAAAAATTAACTTCAAGCCTTATGTGAGGAAGCGGATAAAGCTGGCCTGTCCGTCGATTCCAAAAAAAACTGAACCTATGAGATTAAATACAAGAATATCAGGACATTCTGAAGCAGACCATGAAAAAATTGAAGAGGTACAAGAGTTTACATACATACTCGTATTTGGGATGTGACGCAAAGTGGTTGTACGGAAAAAGATGTAAATCAGAGAATTGCAATGGTAAATGCCAGTTCTATAGTACTGATAAAAATCTTGGAAAGTAGAAACCTCTCTTTGATCAAAACTCCGTTTGTATAACTCAAATATAAAGTCTGTACTTCTCTATGGAGCAGAAACTTGGAAGAACTACCACTAGATAATGCAGAAAATAGAATTGGATTGGTCACACCCTACAAAAACTCAGGAACGCAATTGAGAGAGAAGTATTCTCCTGGAATCCACGAAGTAGTGGCCAAAGTAGAACAAAAGAAACCTGGAGAAAGACAGTGGAAAGAGAAACCCAGGAAACTGGAATAACGTGTAAGCGGATCAACCCGCTGGCGGAAAACAGGGTGATATGGAGGTCCTTTGCCGTACCCTATGTTCTGAAAAGAAGTAAAGGAATGAGGAAGAAAGACACAATATGATGAAAGACACTAAAGTAATGAATAAGCAAGAACAGATTGAAACGAAACTTTCACAATTTTATTCTTTAGATTTCAGTTTAGGAAATCATCTGAAATTCATTTTGGTATGACGAGAGTTATTGAAATAAGAAACTAAACTCAAAACAGGAGCAGGAAATGTTTTATGAGGAAAGGTAAAAAATTGGTGGTTAAAAGCATGTCGCAAATCTAAATATAATTGATAACAATCTACCTCTAATCATTTTGTTAGAATTTTGTAAAGTCATTTTTTCCATCAAATAATCACGAAACAAGGAAAAAATTATGGCGAAAATATCAATAAGTTGGATATAATATGAACGAAAAATAATTGAGTATTATAATATTATACATTTACAAAATTAGAAATCTCATGCGTTCATGTTCTGTGGGTTTTAATCGTATAGTAAGTGTTGTAAGAAAATGTTTGCGAAACATAGAGAGAACTCTGTTCTTTGAGTATTCACAAATACCTTCTGAGACTATTGCGAGTAATTAATTAAATGCATATTGCAACTACGTCTATCATCTGATTGTGACTAACTATTGGGATTTCCATGGTGTCAATCTGTCATTACTGTCTATATGATTTATTTTTCTCTGTAACACCTGCATTTACTGTGAATAACGAATGAGGTCCATTAAAACCGTGAGCATATTTATTGAACTACAACATTTTTCAGAATAGATCATGAACCATTTATTCTCGGCTAATCACTTACATTTAACAATTTGTAGAAATAAATTAGAACATTTATTATTTAAAAGCTGTTAAAAATGGTGTATGCTGAGGAATAATACAATACGCTACATTAATCGATCTCTGGAGGAATGCTGGGAAATATCCCATCAAGTTTTATCACAATATATTCCAAAGAAAATTCGATATGAGAATACAGATTACTCCCACTACAATATTACCAGAATTTCAAAAAGAAATGTATTAAAAGTATTTTATACTATTACACTCTCATCCTGAACGGAAATAACGTATAATGGAAGAACTAATATTACTGATAACATATCGTTATATTATAATCGTATGCCCATTTGTTGACCTAGGTGTTGCAAGGTCAAGTGAAAATTGCGACCGGGACTCGAACCCGGGATCATGCACTGGTCGCAGGCGTGCTACTGCTGCACTACCCGCCTCGACTCCCGAAGCGACACCATACAGGATGGAGGATGAGCCATACCCCCAAAACACTCCGGAAGCTATGGGAGGGGATGGAATCTTGATTTTAATAATTAAAAGATTTTGTAATTGGAGGACCACATGGATTACCATGATTTTATATCAAAACACACAAGAAATCAATGGACATACACGTAAAATGTCTAATACTAAAACTTACAGCTAAATACATGGCATTAATTTAAAGATAAAAGACGCATGATTATGTACAACATGATTCAGTTAAATGTTATTGAATTCGTCAATGAAGGCAGGTTAAATTGATCATGAAAGATCATACTGTACTTTAGATTTTCACTGGCCAGTGAAAGTTATGTGAGCTCAAAGTTACATTCTTGTAGGATCATGGACATAAAATATAGGTACCCATCTATGCCACATCAATTAACTATTGAATCAATTCAATTTTATTTAAATATGATGAATTCTAAAATAAAATTTCCAACAGATGAGATAATTAGAATGCTAACATTCATATTAAGTGCATCTAGTTTTAAATTTAATGGAAAGTATTATGAATCAATGAAAGGAATAGCAATAGGAGGAGTACTAAATAATTTAATGTGTGAACTGACAATGAGATGTTTAGAAAGAGTATGTTTAAATAAATTTGATTACCCCTATAATGGAAGATATGTTGATGACACCTTTTTAATAATATAAGAAGTTGACAAAGATAAAGTATTTGAAATATTCAACACATGTAACAATGAAATTAGTTTTACTATTGAAACAGAATCTTAAAATTGTTTAAATTTCCTAGATACTACTCTTATAAATAATAATGGCAATTTGATAAATAATTGGTTTAAAAAACCATCAGCATCTGGCAGGATTATGAGTTGCAGGTCTAAACACCCCTTTTTTATGAAAAGAAATATTATGATTAATTTACTAAAAAAAGTTGAAAACCTATCTCATGATGGATTTAAAAAAGATGATATGCAAGAAGTGAAAAGGATCTTATTAATGAATAATTATCCAATAAATTTAATAAACAGAACCATAAAACATTTTTATGTGATGAAAGTAAATAATAAATTAAGTAGAAATAAAATAGAAAATGATGATCAATTGGATAATAAAAGAAAGATTGTGTTAACATTTAATCAAAGTATAAACAAAGAATTGAGGAAAATAGAGGAAGAATTTAAAGTAACTATTGTATATCGTATGACCAATAAGGTTCAATATGTCAAAAGTCATAAAGACAAAATTGAAACATTAGATCAAAACAATGTAATCTATTGTTCCATATAAGGATTGTAACTTGAAATATATTGGACAAACAAAACGTCCTTTAGCTACAAGAGTGAAGGAATATGAAAGGAATTTTTAAAACCAGAATGAAAAAAAAGAGGCATTAACTACCACTGTAAAATGAATAAACATAAATATACATAAATTTAGTATATCACACATAAATATACTAAATCTATCGTTATACGTGGTGATTTCAATATCGATTTCTTGAGTACATCCGACTCTGCACATTCACCAGTTAATCGATTCAAGAATCTTATCGACTCCTTCAACCTTATTACTACGATAAACGACCCCACTCGCCTCTCCGGCTCATCTCAAACATTGCTAGATCAAATTATAGTCAACAATGGAATCTCGTATCTCTCTGAAGTGTTTATCGCCGGATACAGTGATCACCTTGCTCAAGTATTGACTATTAATAATACACTAAAACCGCTTAAAATCCTTTACAAATTTACAAGAGAGTTTAATGACATAAATAAATCCATATTCGTAAATTATTTGCGTGAAGAAACATGGAAAGATGTTTACAATTGCCAAAACACCGACGACAAATTCAATGTATTTATCTCAACATTCCTAAAACATTACAACTCTAGTTTTCCCATAAAACGCAAGTTAATTAACACAAAGAAATACAATAGATGGATCACCCTAGGGATAAGAATTTCTTCAAAAAACAAACGCCGTTTATATTATCTTTCAAAACGCTATAACCAACCACCCGAATTCCATAATTATTTTCGTAAATATAAGACTATTCTCCGAAAAGTAGTCTATGCAGCTAAAGTTATGGAAAACGACAGGCATATACTAAAATCGAACTACCGGATGAAAGCCATGTGGAAAATTGTTAACAATTACACGTCAACTTCTAAAAATCGCGAAGAAAATGTTTACTTACTAAACGATGGCAAAATTGTATCAAATCCTCAGGACAACGCAAGCTTGTTTAATGCTTACTTCTCAGAAGTTAGTAAAAGAGTTGTCTTTCTTTAAACGGAACACAATTAAAAATTGTTACGAATACAAAATTCTTAGGTCTCCATATTCAAGACAACCTCAAATGGAATTGTCACGATGACAATCTTAATTCCCAATTAAGCAAATTGTGTTACGCATTCCGAATCTTAGTTAACGCAGTTAGTCCACGTATTTCCCGTTGCGTATATTTTGCAAACGTTTACTCCCATTTACGTTACGGCATTACCTTCTGGGGTAATTCCGGTCAGAGTATTCAAACTTTCAGAATTCAGAAGAGGATAGTATGGATAATTTGTAAATCTCACCCCCTAAACTCTTTTAAACCTTTATTGAAGGAATTAAATATCTTCACACTTCCCTGCATTTATATTTATGAAACGGTCGTGTTTGTTAAGACCGAATTACTGAAGCACCACCCTTGCTTCATACGAAACAATCTCGTTCACGAACACAATACTCGCAATAGTAATAATATTCATTGACCAAGTGTGTCAACCACTCTTTGCCAAAAAGGACCTTATCATTCGGGAATCGTTCTACATAATTCCCTGTCCGAAAATATAAAAGATATTATGAAATTGAATCTCTTCAAATCCGAGGTTAAAAATTACCTCCTGCACCAGTGCTTCTACAATATAAAAGAATTTACTGATTTTAATAAGTTAAATCCGTCTTGTTCTTTATCACGTCATTGCTGTAGTACGTTTAAAATAACTTATAATAATTTCAAAAACTATTTTCTTGCATGATTGTGTTGTCTTATGGATCATATTAATTTAGTTTTATGTGTACTCAACTTTGGCACGGCTGTGTACATTAATTCTGTAAACCCATCCTGACCCGGGTTTTGCTCTGGTTTTCCTTCGTGTAGAGGTGGATTTCTTATACAGGTTCTTTAGGGTTTGTCTAAGGACGTGTTTATTGTAACAATAAATCGTGAATTCAGTGTTATTTGAATTCTTATGATTTTTAAACACTATACTCAGAATAATCTATAGTTACAAACTGTAAATCGTCATATATATAAAATTTAAATGATTCAGAACAAAAAGATATCCGATATTGAAAGTTTCAACATATTCAGCCAATTTAGTGGCTTGAAAAGCAAAAGAAAACAATTTTGAACGAACACCAGAGTAAATAAAATTATAGTCTTCCTTTGTCATATATGATAACGAAGCTTTCTTATTTTTTAATGATTGGATGTCTATTTGATAATCTTCATAAAGTGCAGAAATAATATCACGAATTTTGCTAAATAACATTTTCTCTTTAAAAACTAAATAACAATGTATGTGATATTTCATTTCAAAATTATTCTTATCTAAACTGAACTGATTCGAATCGTATTCTTCTATACCAACACAAAAACTATCATGAAAATCGTATAAATAATATGTAATACTTCTTCTTACTTTATCTTTTTCATCAATGTCAATAGATCCAATATAAGTTTTTTATTTTTATTTTGGCTTGGATTTACTAAAGATTCAGGATTTTCTTAAGATAATATAAACACCAAACTTTCAAATACGCATATATTAATATGAAGTTGTTACATAAACAAATTGGCCGTTTGTACAAGAATAATAACTTTTACCTTTAAATCTTTTGGAAATGGAACTCACTTTATGCAATTTCAGGATCATATCAGCGATCGTGTCGCAATCGCGCATTAAAATCTCCCATGATTTTCACTCGTGAATAAGGATTTTTCTAATCTAATCATTCTCATTGGATCTACAACTCTTATCAAGCCTTGCCTTCCTTTAGCTTCTCCTATATCCTATCCTACCACTATCCAACATTTTCGTATTATAATATTCTCTCAAATATCCCAGAAATGACGTACCATGGGTGCAGTATTTTTGCATGTTTGATAATAGAGATCCTTCTCAATATTTCTGAAGAACTCATCGAGTTATTGATTAGAAATTCGTGTAGAATAGGTTTTACGAGTATGTTTGTTCCAGAATGTTTTCTTATTGGTTTCGTCACGACGAATAAAGTCAACAGATAGCATTAAAGAAATCAAGGAGGATTTCTCTCCTTCACTTGAGAGAATGATTTATTTAAGACGTTTTATCAAAAACAAATTTTAGGAAACCACAAACGAGGGGAAAATTTAGTGTTAAATTTTGATAAATTATTTTTTAAAAGTGATTAATGACTGCTTTATTTTGTGGAAAGATTAATACCTGCCCGTGTCTATAAATGCCGTGTAAATTATTTTTACCTTCTGTAGACTTAAAAATACGAATTAACACATGAAAGTTTCAGAGATATTAAGCCACTGTTCAGAAAACATCATTAAAAATTTCAAGTATACATGATTGTTAGATTAATAAATTTGGAAACGTTTAAAATACGTAACTGAAACACGTCAAGTGTGAATTATGTTCAAGAGGAGTTTCAACTAACTGAATATTTCTTACGGAATGGGGAATATTTTTGGGAAGCTCACCACACCCTTGATATGATACGTTTTATTATATAAGACTTGTTTTTATTAAATAAATGTAAATCGTTCTAAAACAGCAATCCGTAAATTAATTCATGAGAAAAAAAAACTTTCAGACAAAAGACGACTCTTTTTGTCGTATCGAAATAAGTCGCTAGGGGAACTTGTTCCTGGTTGAAGGTTCGCCTGAGGCAAAAAATGTTATAGTTGTCACTTTCTGCAGTCGATTAATTATATTCAGTTGGATGGCGCCGTGTCTTCCGGAGCGTTGCACTTAAAAAGGTTTCCATGCATGAATGAGATTCTTTCCTTCTCAATCATCTATGCGTCATCCATGACATATACAAATCCCGTTTTCGGTAGGATGAAACGCGAGGGTCTTTCATCCGCATCAATAAAGCCGTGTCAAATAACCAATCACTTTTGTCACACTATTTTGTCAAATGATATATTGAGTTCACTTTCTCTTCTTAAGCAAGATATCATTCATGCGTTTGCTTAAATTACTGAGGAAAATAGGAATAAGTCGTCAAGTTGAAGTCTTCAAAATAAAGTACACTGCTATTCTAATATCGTTATAGAAATACACCAAGAAGTAATAAACGTGCCATTATGACATCTACGCATAACAAGAATTGTTGTGTTTTGTCCTTGGTTCAAGGTAGGATGGTGGGTTTCCATTATGCTTCAACAACTTTGACTTCCGAGACAGACCTGGTTCTCATTTTAAAGAAGCCTGAATAGATCTGGTAGTCTGATGTGCACAAATATCGCGTGAGTTCATCCAGATTTAAAGTGACGCTCAGCTAGTACATCAGCGCAATTTAATCCGAATGAAGCAAGTGCTAATTCGTTTCTCTTTTTCCAATGGACGAAAAATATTAATTTATTTTTGTTTATGTGTATTAAAATTTTTAATATTTGCAATTAGGTAATTTATATATTCTATAACTCAATACAGATCCTTAGAATCGAGTGGTGAATTTCCATTTTAACCCTTTTATGGAGTAAAATAAGCTAAAGGATAAAACCAATATAATTTCGTAAAACAGAAATATCTGGATGAGAACTAATTGGGGTATTTGAAAAATCCATAATCAGTCGATTGTGTAACCTAACCTCATTTCATTACACGAGCTATCTGAATCCTAGTAATCTGATATTTTCTGTCACTAGTTTTGTAATAAAAAAAAGTTTCTCAGAGTTCAATTTTGACAATCTGATCATGGGATTAAATAATAAGGCAACAACAAGTTTGGCTAATTCACGTGTTCTATGACCGATAAATAACATAACAAAATAATACCAATTTTTGGTGCTAATATTTTTCGGTTCATGGATTTTAACCTTGAAGCAATGTTATTTTTTAATGTTCTGTAAATTCGCAACTGTTTGAGACTAGAATCTGTGGTTCACACCGCTATTATGAAGATACGAATACAACCTATAAACATAGGGGACTTGAAGGACCAAGTAATTTGCCATGAATGTATTAAGACATCTCTTGGTCTCAACCGAGAAGGTCATAGAGTATGGTGGTGGGAAATGTATATGACGACATGGAAATGTTTTGTTTACCTCGGATTTACTATTCTTGGAATATGGATAAATTGTACGAAGATTATGTTAATATGAAATGATTTGTAATGTACAATAACGAAACGAAAAAAACAAATAATATAAAATAATTATGATATTATACAGTTAAAAACTTAGAGTAGATATAGCTTAGCCATCTACAGGAAAGGGAACTCTTCTTAGTGGCTAAGAATTCCGCTTATTGTTGACGACGTGATGGTCAAAAATTATAATTGTCCAAATATTTAAAAATATAATATTTAACATTAAAACTACTTATCGTAATTCTTAAAAACCAAGTTAATTTAATCTACAGGTATGGTAAAATGTTTTTACTACTAAACACAAGTGTGTGAAAAGTACCACATTTTTTAGAACTTATTCAGAATTTGGTATCATTAAATAGTTTGCATTTGTGGTTTAAATGAGAATGTTTTTTTCATTTTTTCATAAAATATAGCGCATCTAGCTCGTAAAACATAAAGCTAGCTAGTCTAGCATAAAACTAAAAAATTACAATCAATTTTGTAAAATTTGCTAGGAAACTAAGATATATAAGTAAGTTTAGTACGTCAAATATTTGTAATATCTTGCACTATCGGAATAGAAAACAAACTGAAGTTGGCATGCGAATTTTGCTATCTAACATCTAAAAAGTCTATTAAATATTTGAATCTATTAATTTTAACTAATTCAGAAATCTTTGTATACGTATTTAATTAATGTACACGTCTGTTTGATTGTTCCAACTAGATGTAACAGCAAGAATTATGTCGAGATGTAGATAATAAAAAGGTAAATTTATGAAAGGAAGGAATCAACAATATATGTTAACAAAAAGCATACTATTGTGGTAAAAGACCCAAAAAAATATTTTATGACCTGTTCTCCCCCTCCAGAACCGAGGTGTTTATGATCGAGCCTTGGGGAACCCCGCAAGAGTACATCTAGCTAGAGCTAAATCATTTGCATGGGCACAGAAGGCACGTCGCTCGAGGGTCGGGTGATCGTAGTGCTGCAAGCTCTCACCACGTTAGGGAGTGAGGCGGGGGGGGGGGGCGTCTCTGGTTGAAGGGTGGGGAGGGGTTAAAGAGTGTGAGAGGGAGGGGGAGGGAGACAGTGGCGTTGCGAGACGCTGTCATCGCTCTCGCTTTCCGCACACGTCAGTCGGAGGCTTCTCTGTTCACACGGACTTCTCTGCTCTACTGCCCTGGCGGTGAGTGAACGAGTGTCTCGCTTGCTGTACTAGAAATGTGTCGCAAGTCACTTTATTTGAATTGCAGGTCTTATTATTGATTTACAGTGGAACATCGGTTAACCCAACTAATTTCAGGGATGGTACGGATAATCAATATTCACCTGGTAAAGTCGTAGCTTCTCTCATAGATATTCCAAAAAAAAAGAAAGATTTTTGAGAGAAAATGTTTACCTTTTATCTGTCGAATAGGATAAGATTAATTCTCTAGGGCTGAGTGGTCTTAACAGCGACGACTATCCGATTGATTTTGTTTCTTTTCACTTCTATGGTTACCGTTCGGATAATTTAATGTTCGGATGACTGACGTTCGGATAATCGACACGCTACTGTATTTTGAGTTTTCTGACCATTACGCTTCTTGCATTGGAAATTTTAGGAATGCTATGAAGCATGGAAAATAATACGAGCAAGAGTTCCTGTCGTCAAAGGCCGGGAGGTGTTATCGTGATAAATAATGTGAAAGAGGTACGATAAATAATATCAAGATATGAGTACTTTTTAATGAAATT
This sequence comes from Laupala kohalensis, assembly GCA_002313205.1. Taxonomy (NCBI): domain Eukaryota; kingdom Metazoa; phylum Arthropoda; class Insecta; order Orthoptera; family Trigonidiidae; genus Laupala; species Laupala kohalensis. The sequence continues at coordinate 98,259 of NNCF01127697.1, read as the reverse complement.
TGGGAGAAATTTTTACTTTTCTTTCATTTTCTTACTAAGGAAATTAAATAAAGAAAATGAACAAATACTTATTATATCAAAGTAATGTGATGTATGAAGATCTAGTTATCTTTTGAGATTGAGTTCAGTAAAAAGTTCGTGAATTTAAAAAAATAGTTTTGCATGGGCATAACCTCAGATCTAATGCGATGATGAGAGGATTTTTGACTTGTGTTCAGGCTTGTTATTGATTTACTCCATTTCCCAAATTTTCGTTATTTTTAAATTTCGATATATGCGAACATTTATTAGATCAGAATTTTTAATATTAGATATTACAGTATCGTATTGAACTTTCCTATTATTCGAAACATCATTTGTTCTGTAGTTTGAATTTTGGTTTTGATTTATAAATTATTTCCTTTTCCCCTCAAGATTCATATCATCATAGTCTTGATTTATTTGTATTTACTTCCACATAGGCCTTGAAGGACTGTTTAATTATTGTATATCAATTATGAGTGCGCTCTGATTATTCCTTCTTTTAGAATATTGGTTAATGACATATCTACATGCTCGGCGTGTTCCCCAGATAGTGTTTGCTCTAAATGGATTTTTGATTGTTTTGAGTAATTCACATAGCAAAGAGGGATACAGCAAAATCGATTTTTTTTTGTGATTCAAATCATTCATGTGACGGTGAAGGATGGATTTGAAGAAAGTTAAATATTAGAAATAAATATTGATTATGAATTTCTTATATTTTCGAATGTATAATTTATTCAAGTGAGAACATTATGTCCACCTCTTCTGGAGTCGTTTTTCATGTAGAATGTGTGGATGTTGTTGTACTAACATTTATCCTGATCGTTCTTTGGTTAAACTATCTGCTTTTGTAATTAAGTAGGATTTCTACTTCCATGGTGTAACTTCGCAATTAGATGCGACCTCCTTATGACTCAACTTTCTACACAAGAAGAATAAGACTATGACTTAAGACTTTGAGAAGAATAAGACTTTCTGTCATTAAGAACGTGTGAATGCATTGTCTAATTTGTTAGTAGTTAATCTCAATTTCATACTGCGATGAATACTTTGTATTGTAAGTCTTAATTTCATTTCGATAATTATAGATAATAGTTTTTAATAGAATGATATTCTAAACCGTCTAGTGGATTTATTCAGAATGAAAGAAATACTGCTGTCTTAAACTAATTTTCATTATATAGACTATGTATAGACAACCAGTGGCGTGTCTATGATAAAGAGAGATTAAGTATAACCTAATATTTGAATTTGCGTGCTTGTACTAATTTATTAAATAAGCTGGATGAAAGGATATTATTTAAATCTTTTATTTGGTAAGTACATATCCGTGATGAAAGTGTGTGATTTATGAAAAACTGGATTGGAATCATAACCCTGTAAGGGCAAACATTCAGCTACAAATAATTACCATATTTGTAGCTCGTCAGATCGATGGAAACTTTTGTTTTTGCACGGGCTATAATACATTCCTTGAGTATAAAACCAGATGGCGTGAAAGAGGCCTTATGCGCGCTGTAAATTCCTCTAAAATCCGCTGTAGGCGTAACGAAAGTAGATCGAAAGGGTCCTCCGTGACTGCGGTGTTAGCGTGCTCGCTCATCACCAAGTCATCCCGGGTGCAAATCCCGGAGGGGCCAGAAAAAATTGTAGCTTTTTTACATTAGTGTCCCAGTTCATATAACTGTGACTACTGAGAAGCAAATCTTCCTTCCTCCATCCGCCTCCCCCTGGAAGTAATAACTCTAACTACTACTAACAACACCTACTAACCCCTCCACATGGGCCAAGTTGTTGTTAAATCCAGCTAAGCGGTCCACCTACTAACAATAACTTACCACTCATCTCCTACCTCCTGTCGCTCCATATTGATAATCTTCAATAGCACGCTACATTTCCCATTTACAAAGTTTTCCGCTATCCACCTTCAAAAATTTGTCCCGCTAGACGATGTGAAATCCCGTTTCTATAAAAACGCTACTTTACTAAAAATTCGCACTCGTTCGAACTCCCAAATTTTGAACTGTTGGATAGAGAATTTGAATATTATTTGTTTTTGTTTTTTTCATGATGTTATAAATGTAGCTGTTTGAAAGTTCTTTTTGTAGTCCTTAGTTTGTGTAACTGGTAAGGTAAATATGTAAGCTAAATGGATTTGATCTCCCAAAAACCATTATAAACTCCGTCATATATTTATTTCAACTATTTCAATGACTTTGTATCAATCATTTCGCAGGGGAAGATTTCCACATGGAGTGCCACCCCTATGCACTGAACAGGTTTAGAATAAGACTGCGTAAACATTTACATTGCACTGAATGCAATTATAATATATGAAAAAGCCATATCAAGTGCTAATACATAATTTGACAACTCAGAGAAAAAGTATGGGGACGCGAATTTGTACAAAAAACGAGAATAACTCATTCGATTGATCTGAAGCACGCTTATTCAAGTTTTAAGAGTTATAAGTAAACAAGTAACCCATGAAAAATTAGTAGTAACCGAAAATTGGTCAAAATGAACTGTTTTTTCAGATTCTAATTAAAATTTTAAACATTTTTGTAAGAAAACCACAAATTTGATTGCCATTCATCAAAGTTCTTTGAAAATATCACTCACGCTTTGAATTAATTATTTTGATATTGCGAAATTTAGCCGTCTGATCTGTTCTTCTACGTAAACATTCGTAGATCATTATATTTTTAATTCACCAAAATCAACACTCGAAAAAAATCACAATAAAACATCGATCATTTTTGCATCAAAATGAAACAAAAAATTTCGAAACGTTCCGGTTTCGAAACGTGTTCAGTACAAAGTTATTTGCCAAGTAAAAATTATTACAGCAATGTCGTTTTGTAATAAGACAAAAAAACATTTTTCGATATTTAATTTTTTTGGTAGATATTTTCAGGCAATGTTTAATTTCTGGTCAATGGCATTACTTGAAATTTCAATAGACATTTTTATATATTTTAAGAATGAATAAAATATACGTGGAGGAATATTGTGAAAAATAATATTCTGTGTTCTAAGGCCAATGATCTGTCTCTTTTATTTGTTTTAGTCACGTTTATGAGAACCATTCCTACATATATCCAGTCTTGTTCTAAGAAAGCAATTGAAATATTTTCAATAAATTAGTCGGTACATTACAGTCGGTATTTGAGTCCTAGCTTTGAATTTATTTATAGCGATGATGATATTTTTATGTGGTTTATCTCAAATCTCTCAGTTTTCTAGTATTTAAGGCACGTTATTTCAAAACTTGTTTACCAGTTGAAACAATTATAATTTGAATAACAAAAGCAATTCTTGCAACACCAAAGGTTCCTGATCTCCGACGAAAAATACACGTAGTAATTTCCTGTCGAAGTTGACAACACGTGAAGTGAGTTCCCCAGTGACGAAACGCATTCTTGGAACAATCATTTGACATTGATTTGTCATTTGAATGGTAAGATTACTTGGTTAGTTTTTCAAACACCAATGAAGTCATACAAATATGATTATAGGAGCTGATCACCCGGCGTTGCCCGGAATTATTTTTTACTTGTTGACCAAACTCTAACCCACGAGAGAATAAAATAAAATAGACTTATATTCTAAAATAAAAATCATTTTACTTGCTGGTTTTTTTTAACATATTTACAGAATACTAATTTTATAAATTCATATCAATGCAATTTTACGACAAAAATTTATTGTATACATCATTTTTAGTTTCATCTTCTCCTACAGAATGAATAAATCCTTGGGTGAAACCATCCATGAGTAAGCAACATAAAGTTGTCTGGGAGAGAAACCAATCGAAACGTCACCAATTAGCCTACCTCACTACTTCACTCTTAGGGGTATTTTAACCCCCATGTGTGCTGAACTTATACGGAAAGGTTTCGAATCCGTCTTTTTCTATTAAATATTTCTACATGACGCTCCCTTCCCACTCCGACCATGGTGTTCCTAGGGCTGCTCCCCCCTTACCTAATCCCAGTGATGTCTCAACTCTGACATAACATCGGAAGTGTCTCTCTTCTCAACATTTGTACTTTAGTGAGCAAAAGAATTACGGATATATGACATTTTCCTTTTTATTATTTCCTGTATATCTAACATATTTTACTTCACTATCAGCATATATCAGGATGACTCAAGACAATTTCCTTTTTAAGCGAAAAAAAATTATACAGAATTTGATGAACTAAGTAGATTTTTAATGATATATGAAGAACCTTTATTATTTTACGACTAAGAATATTCTTCCTGTGGTTTGAGAGTATATACAATCACAAAATTGTACATAACGATAGTCAAGGGAAACCATTAGTATGTATATTTTTTAACACGTCTTTAGTTTGTTTTACTGTTTATTTTCTTTTTACGACGTTTTACTACTTGCATTCTTGTTCGTTGAACAATATAGTAATCCCATACACTAACGATGGAATTTAATTACTTGAAGATTTTTCTTAGTATGAATGAAAACAAACTGAATAATCAGTGAAAGTTAGTTGTGGAGAATAAAGTTTGTATCTTCCATACGTCCTAGTAAATGCAAATGTAAGGTTGAACAACATCTTGGTAAGCATTTTTAATGATATGCATTGACGACCATGCACTGTAACTTTAGGGTGCATCGCAATAACAATTTAAAATCTGTTCATTAATACCTGTTATCTGAGTTTGAGAATGGAAATAAAATAATTGAAACTTAGAAAAAATAACTCATTGGTTTCCAAAATTCAAAACATTTTGTTTCTTTTCCAAGTCTAATTTATGAGGTAGTACATACTTGTATGTAGACTACCCATTCACACACTACAAATGAGAGTGGGTAGAGTGGAGTTATTACTGATATTTTAACTGGGAAGATGTTAATACCATTTATTTCTCTTCGTAATTCGTAAAATAAATATCAGTGTACCTGATCGGTTTATTTTGATGTGATGGAAATGCAGAATAAAGCAGAAGTAAAATGAAATTATAATAGGGAGTTCATTCAAACTTTCTCAAGAGAATCGTAACCATTCTCTGTGTACTGATGAGCAATTTATGACAGCCCTCGAGATTACAAATCTTTTCGGGGTGGGTGAGACTCAGAATTTGTCAATTCCACCAAGTGTTTCATAAAGGTTTAGTATAATATTTATTCCTTAAAATTAGGATTTAAATCACTAAAGTACGATAAAGGTTCACTTTAAATGACTGTGAATGTGACCATCACGAATTGAATAACAATTTGCATTTTCCTATCTAACTTTGCCAACTTCAATGTTTTTGAAAACTTTTGGGGTACTAACTTACTCTTCGTCTCAGCGCCCTTGGTGTTTCAGGTTCTGTGAGATTCATGATGTTTTCGATCTGTTTCGAGAGATAGTCAAAAATAAGAATAAAACAAATGAAAATATTTTGAAGAGAATTTGAATAATTTTGTATTACTTCTACTCTGTTTCTACACTTTTCAGGGATCGACAAATGTTTTTATGTCTCTTTTATTTTACGATTTATTTTGGAAATAATAAATACAGTGCCTATTTGTTAGTTTGTTAAATCCACCACTGCCCTTGGGAATTTCATCGGAATTGATCGAATGGCTGTGGTAACGTATTGCCCACCACATGTTCATACGCAGGTTACAACTGTTGTTTCGACAATAAAGTTTATGTTATTTATTTTAAGAATTAGTTTAGTGCTTGATAGTCTATTGAGACCTCTCCAGATATGTCACATCATGATCGCAACGGGTTTATGTTTGCGGTTAAACATTTAAATAAAATACAATTTATTGTCAAAAAAGCAGTACAAACTGCGTATGACCTCGTGGAGGACAATAAACTAATTTACTCTCCGGAAGCAAGCAAAGGACCATCCCTTCAATTCCAATCAAGGGCCCTAAGGCAGAGGCGGATTCAAAAATTAAAGCAAACATTCCTAGATAAGATAAAAAGTTAACTATGAGTTATAGTTCTAATAGAATGTCAATGCTTGTAATTTAACACAAAACTAATATTTTACATATACAAATTATTATCAAACTATAGATTATTCTGAGTATAGTGTTTAAAAATCATAAGAATTCAAATAACACTGAATTCACGATTTATTGTTACAATAAACACGCCCCTAGACAAACCCTAAAGAACCTGTATAAGAAATCCACCTCTACACGAAGGAAAACCGGAGCAAAACCCGGGTCAGGATGGGTCTACACAATTAATGTACACAGCCGTGCCAAAGTTGAGTACACATAAAACTAAATTAATATGATCCATAAGACAACACAATCATGCAAGAAAACAGTTTTTGAAATTATTATAAGTTATTTTAAAAGTACTACAGCAATGGCGTTATAAAGAACAAGACGGATTTAACTTATTAAAATCAGTAAATTCTTTTATATTGTAGAAGCACTGGTGCAGGAGGTAATTTTTAACCTCGGATTTGAAGAGATTCAATTTCATAATATCTTTTATATTTTCGGACAGGGAATTATGTAGAACGATTCCCGAATGATA
>NNCF01127697.1:51848-91358 GCA_002313205.1 Laupala kohalensis | reverse complement strand
GATTTACAAATTATCCGAACTATTCTCTTCTGAATTCTGAAAGTTTGAATACTCTGACCGGAATTGCCTCAGAAGGTAATGCCGTAACGTAAACGTGTGCAAAATGTTTACGTGGACTAACTACGTTAACTAAGATTCGGAATGCGTAACACAATTGGCTTATCATTTCGGGCGCAAATAAAAGAAATGCTAACGCAACAGAGAAAGTGAGCTTGCAGAGTGAGTTGTCGTCTGAGAATCAGAGGAGAGAATCAGCCTCCTACGACATCAGGACCGAGTTATTAGCATGAGCGGGAGCATTCTACTGAGCGCGCATATAGATTGCGCCTTATAGATTTTTCTTATAAATGCTTTATATTATACTCTTAATGAAATGAGCAAAGAAATCCAACTCTCAATATTTCATGATTACGCCAAGTGCTAAAGTCTCAAATTTTGATGTTTTCTTTATCCACGTAAAAATATCCATTTATTGGTATATTCCAAAATATTTTTAAAAAAGTTAGTAAAATAAGTGCGATTAATAACATAAATTTTTTAGTGAAACATTATAAAATAAAAGAAATATCGATAAAATTTGTATACAAGTAATCATGTTCTATATTATTTTTGACATATGAGTTTGTTATCGATATTGTCTGAATGTGAACCTTGTTTTCCATATGGAGAAAATATGACGTTAATAGTTGATTTCAGTATGAAACTTTTCATTGATATATGTCTTTTCGACAAATATATTAAATTATATCGAAAATTAACTAAGTACTTCTTTTAAAAAATTTTGATGTTACCATTTTCGAGATAAATGAATGCAACTTTTTTTTGTTACTGAGAAGCACTGCGGAGCTTCGTATTTTGCAGAGTTCTACTTCACCTCAAGGGGAGCATCACGCAATGATTAATGTTGAAGATGGTCTAATGTTACACAGAGTCAGCACAGTAGTGGATACACACATCCTGAACAAAGGATTTAAACCCTGAACTTGAAGTTGGAAGAAGACTTCTGCTATCGATTATATTACAACCGAGATGTCATTGGTTGTAGACAGAAATAGCAAAACGAGGGTTCGTGAGGAGGGAGTCCATAGTGATGTTTTTGATGAAGTGATTCTTGTCGGTTGCATTACTACTCGAACGAACCACGTCGGTTTGACGTAGCTAAATGCAATTCAACTTTTTTTTCTCATTATTTTAGTCAAAGACCATCTTTGGCTGCCGTGTCTTCAAATCATTACACTGCTCTGTACACATAATATTACCATGAACATAATTACTTTTACGTATTGAACTTGAACATAACTTTAAATATTCTTCTGTTTTTGTACTGTTTCTGTTTGTCTTCGTCGATTATTTGTCCTTGTTATTTATTTATTTGTCCTGTTCACCAATTTTCTCACCATCACGTTTCTTCTCTCTTGTCAGTTTATTTCGCAATCTTCTTCTCCATTCAATCTCTTTACTTTGTTCTCCTTGTCCACATGTACTGCTTCTCCTATTTTCTTCTTTTATATGTCTTGTATTATGGATATCCGTGATACTTTTTTATTGTTATCTGTACATAATGTTTTTATGTATATTCCATATTACATCTTCCTTCATTTTTCGAACATATTATGCCCTTGTGTTTATCATATTCGACACATTCCTAAAAGACATATTATTCATTTTCCACATGTAGTCACTGTGTTCTTGAATATTCCTCAATTCAATTCTAGTATCTCACAGAAGGTAGGATGGTTGAGGTGACAACGGTTAATAGACATTTAGTTATTTTTAAGGAAAGAAAAAAAACTCATATGACTGAGTGTAGACATGACTGAGAGTATTTATTTTTTGAAGCATCTCATAAAGAAATCTCAGATATTGTATTCCACCCCTTTCCTAATAAAATAATATAAAATCAATACATCCCTAAAAAAAATTAATATAAACCGAAGAGTAAAAGTCATCTGTTTTCTAACACTAACTTAAATGACCGCGTTGAATACTGTCCGTCCAAGTAATCTCCAGAAATCACTTTGCACAAAAGACCCTTAGTTTAGAATACAATAATAAATTTTTCTTTACAAATTTAATAAAGAATGCAGATTTACTCTTTATACTGTGTCTGTTTTCCGTGGCATTAATATTAGTAATAATATAAGATTATTTTAAGTGCTGTTTTATTTATAGTATTAATTTTTGTTGCAAACCAGTTTTTGAAAACAATACAAAATTATGCAAAATGTTTTAAATTTATCCATTTAAGTACACCGCATTCCGTAGAATTCTTAGCATTTGTCCTATTATTGCTATTATTTTATGAAATCATAAGAACGTGCGAGAGTTCGTATTTCCAATGCCGGACGTATTTCCAATGTCAGATGAGTCGTACGCATATGACAAGTAAAAAATTAATTAACGTAATGAAATTTCCTTCAGTTTTCTCTGACATCAATAAATTGCTGAATTGCCCTTTGATATGAAGTGCTTGGTCAAGGAATTTTCATGAAGTAAAGAAAAAACGATCTCTTGCTTCCTACCATCACACAATACCACCTATTTAATAATCAACACGAGAATTTTTCAGAACGCGTTCAAGAAAAAAATCCAAATTCTCTTCTCTTTTGACAGTCTTTTTTTATGCAAACGCACTTCAAAAAGCGAAGCAACAAGCCAAATATAACATAGAAATATTTCTTCAATTTTAGTGTCCTAATTAGCGAAAACGCTTAAGGAACGAGTGATAAATGTTCACGACCGTTAACGCCAGATGCGAAAGTGACAGTATGAGTATTCTTTAAAAAAATAAAACCCTCGCTACTGGTTGTTAGTGAGGGATTTACCTGCGTTCAGTAATTATTTTCGTTAATGCTGTTAAACATATTTGTTTCACATCTTTCTCTATCTTTACAAAAATACATTCCTATTAATATGAATAAAAGAAACTGACATATTGCAATTATATGGTAGCAAATGTTGATATACACGATTCTAGTAGATTCACCAGATATACTCAAGGTTTTATCTTGAAGACAATGTTCCCTGAATGTTAACTGCACTCTGATTATATGAATTAGACTTGTGTAGTGCAATCACTCAGTTCCGACCTTCGTGGGGTTAATTTGTCTGAGAAGATGATTTCACTAACCGAGGACAAGGATTAGTAAGTAGCTTATTATATAACGAAGTTGGCACGTGTGAACAATAAAACATTTTTTATCTCACCTTGATAACAACCCGATTGTTGGAAATAATAAATAAAATTTAACTTTACAAACAGATTTTCATAAGTATAAAATAAATATTTGCTTACGAATCGTTACTTTATAACTAAAGTAGTCTTAGTTACAGTTAGGTGAATTCAAGAAGTAGAACCAGGAAAAAGCATCCAGATATTAAAACCATCAAAAATTGTAGACAATTTTTTTTAATCAATGCAATCAAACAATGGATCATGCAAAGGATAAGAATTTCTTCCAAAAACAAACACCGTTTATATTATCTTCCAAAAAGTCTGTAACCAAGCAACCGAAATCTATGATTATTTTCGTTAATACAAGACTATTCTCCGAAAAATAGTCTATGCAGTTAAAGTTATGGAAAATGACAGACAGATACGGAAATCGAACAACCGGTCCAAAACCATGTGGAACATTGTTAAAAATTACACATCACCTGAAAATCGTGAAGACCTTACTAAACGATGGCAAAATCGAATCAAATCCATATGACATCGCAAATTTGTTTAATTCTTATTTCTCAGAAGTAGGTAAAAGAACGAACTCATTAGCTTTTATTTATAATTTGGTCCACTGGGTGTTTGAAATTACCATTTTAGAACATATTCATTTATGGGGAAATCTCGGGATGGAAAGAATGAACCATTACACTATTTTTAAGGAAAATTTAATATATTTTTTATGTTAATAATTTGTTTGAAGTTGAATAGTAGAGTGAACACTAATAGTTTTAAGGAGAATATATATATTTCTGATCCTTTTAGGGAAGAGTCATAAAAGGTTAACTTGAAACACGTCCTGTGAATAGCATTATTTGTTTTGCAATGCTCCGGCGAAATTTGCGTGTACTCAAAATCACGTAACTTTACCAAAAATAATGCAACGTGACTGCCTAATACGAATAGCCAACTTCTAAAAGTTTAAGTAATACTCGAATAAATATTAATAGTAGTCACAAAAGCGATTGTTTGCTGTAAAAAAATACAAGTTAATAACTCAAACTAAGACATGAGGTAATGTTCGTTCCACACACTCGATGTAGGCGGAACAAAATAGCGCCACAAGAGCAAGTGAATCGATTAGATGGCCGATGTTGGCGCTAGATTTAAATTTATAGAAATCTAAAAGGTAACGCCAACATAAAGCTGGGTATACTTATGGACGATAGCGAAGTAAAACTTTGGCTACGCTGTGAACAAGCCCTGTACCAATATCATGACGTAGCGATACTAAGTAACAAAATAAATACTTTATTCTCAAGAGAGCGGTTACAAACTGAGTATGTCCAAGTCGAGGATAAGAAACTAATTTACTGCTACTCGTCAAAAATAAACTAATAAACACATTGCGTTCCCGTTAGTTTCTTTCCTAAGTTGCATTTTCCCTGTTTAAATTTATACGACTTTGACTTATAATGGTAGCTAAAAGTTCACTAGCAATATAATACATACAAACACTTTAAAGATTTGTCATTCGTTAACTGTGAGAGTGAATTATTCAGTCGCATACAACAAGTCTGCCACAAGTCGAAAACGAAAGTCTCTATGAACTTCATGAACTTCCTTTTATAAGAATTCAGAAATATCAACAATTAAGGAAAAATATATTTTATCATAAGTAAATAAAATCTTTTCAGGTGTTTAATCTTCTTACTAAACAAAACTTTCTTAGAAGAGTAAGAATAACTCAAGCAGATTTATGGGATCGGTGAGTGACAAAATCTGTTTGTACAGTTCATCAAAGAAAAGCCAAGAATAAGGTCGATTTATAATAAAAAAGTTCCATTTAAAGCTGGGACATTCTTCATTGATCCTATTTTCATTGTGTCCTAATTTTAACAACGATTCAGAAATCATGTTTACTGTACACGTAAAGCTGTTGTTATCGGGCATATGAAAGTGATTTCTTCTATTCACGGCTGAAGTACCGTCACGCGCTTAGAGACTCCTCTCAGTATTACTCATTGAATCCTCCATTCCGCACAGGATTTTATCCATTCGTGACTATTCTCAGACATATAATACGATTTAGCTGTTAAATTACAATAAATTGTCCGAGTGAAGTGACCCATGTCTTACTTTTTGAGGTAAAATATTTCTCTTGGATAATTGTGAATTATTTACATAACTATCAAATACACTTTGATTAGTCTTCCATTTCCTTTTGTAAATTTTTGGAAAAAGTATCTATCCAGCAAATATAATATTTTGCGAAATTTATATCATGACAAATTCATATTGGTTTTCGTGAACTTCCCTTTGAGACATGTAACTAAACATAGTGACCATCCGCAGAATACCTGTTATGAAACGTAGGCGATAAGAAATTGTGAAAATTTTCTTTATGAAATATTTTTAGAGTTATCTATTAGCACTATTCGAAAAAACAACAGGAAGTTTCGATATTATGTAAATAACTAATAAATTGGAAAATACTACTAATAATTGAGTACAGAAAAATTCTAAACGGCTATTGTTATGAAATCCAAGTGTCACGTTGTAAGATTTAGTATATTTGTCACTCTTGACAAAAATTGAACGTGATGATTTGAAAGAAAGTTTTGAATCATATATCTGTGTAAATTTAGAATTAAAAGTGATTTAGAAGTCTAGAAGAAAGTCATTTTTAAATGGGCGATAGTTCAAAAATTGTCGGTAAAATACGGTATATCACTTCGAATCACATATAAATACGGAATTAAATATCAAGTAAACTATTTTTTTAAATATCTGGTCGGAGGACAATAATAATTTCCGGAGGAAAATTGAAAAATATTTTTAACGATCAATTAAGGAAAGTGATACGGTTTCTGTCAAATGCATGGACCATTTCAACTTGAAATACTTGAGTATATATCATAAAAATGTTGCAATGTGCGATACATACATGGTACTTTTAGTTTGGAAACAAACCATCTATTGTAACCATAAAAATCCATTCCACAATTCTATTAATTCAGTGATCAAGTATAATATAAAAAACAATAGGATACCTTCGGGTATTTTGTCATTTAAGTAACCTCTAATCATTAGTTATATTGTACAGTTCAAAATATATATTTTTTCAAGATCCTTTTTTCTGGCGTGTATCACTTTTATCCAAAGTGAATGTATATACCTTGTGTTCCGCGTCGGCTGTCGGCGCCTCGAGCATAATTCCTGACGCTATTAAACTCCGCTTGCAGTGTTACTATCCAGTGGGGCTGACAGAGTGACTGTACAGTCTTTGAGAAAAAATATCAACTTTCAACTACTTTTGCTTGTCGTAAAAACGCTTTCCACGCTTGAAGCACTGTCATAAGTCCAAGAGATGGTATGTTTGAACTTTCTGAGTGTGCACTGTACAACACGAGAAAGATTTCTTCTGTATTTGATTCAGGCTACGTGGGTGATGTCACGTATGAGATGCATGCGCTGTCAGTGTTCCGTCAGTGGTAGCACGACCTAGGTCAATGCTTTTTAAGTCATGGATCTATGAAATCACTTTCAACTGCTCTCCTCCCAATTAGCGGTGAGATTTGTAGGTGGACTTTGCTACTATTTCTACTCTTGAAATTCTTTTAGATATAACCGATCCCTTCGGAGTTTTTTTTAATATTAAGCGTAACATACACAAAGGTGATATAACAGAAGTTCCGGTCGGAGTTTAAAAATATATCTTCAAAATTCATTTTCAGTAACAAAAATATTTCTATCTCTCAGGACGTAAATTATGGTATACTTCACATTGAAAGTTATGACAAGAAAAAAAATGAAATAAACTTTGCATGTACCCTTCTTAATTTAAAAATATTTTTCTTTTAATTATTACATCACTTGACTTTCAAACACATATAACTGTCGCAAAAAAGCCATTACAACTGGTAACGCTACAGTATTACCTCTGATACATGAACTGTATGAAACGCATCCTATTCCTATGAACGAGACAAAGAGAGAAATTAACGCTGTTCGTAAAAGTGTAATACAAAAGTAAGTCTTAAATAGGACAAAATAAAATACTTTTTACTGATTGGTTGAAGGGTTTTGGAATTTTTGGAAAACACCCCTTCTCTATCAATTTGAGGTAAAATAATTCATCCGCTTATCGATTCAATCAATCAGTCAGACTATTTCATCGAGCAATGCCCAAGTGGTTAGGGAGTAACCGATTTCTCTTCTAGAGCCGTCACACCTAAATCTCACCGGAACACGAAAGTGATCCCGGCACAAACAATCGGAAGCGAGAGGAAAGTCTTGTTTTACGAAGTCGGCAAACCCTGACAGTGACAACAAACGAATCTTTTACGATTTGGAGAAGCAGGAAAACAAGAGTTGGATCTCGTTTGCTCATGTAACCAGACATAGACTATTGATACCGTGAAAAGTTGTGGTTTTGAATCGATCTACTCGGCTTTTCGTCGGGCAAGTTCGCTCAACCAAAGATGTTTTTATTTTCTAGTGTTTCGTAACTGCACTATGTGCGGCGTTCAGCAATTACTTTTCCCCAATCACTGAAGAATCCTTTGAATCCATTCATTGCAAAAGGAATTAAGATTTTATTTTTTATCAGATATGTAAATGGTAACGGGTGCGTGTTTGCGGTGGTGGATCCAGACCGTAATGAAGGGGGGGGGGCTAACCTGGGAGAATTTTTGTTTAAAATTTATGGTTTTACGACACAAATTTGATAAATATTACCTTTAAATAAAATGCATCAAATAAATTATTAACAATCTATTAATAGCAATTATGTATTAAAGTTATTAATTTGGTATTAATAATAACAATAACAACTAATAACAATTACAAGTAATAAGAAGTTATAATTAATAACAATTATAAATCTGGTAACACTTTCACAAAATATGCCATTTAACAACTTCAATTTTATCTGTTAAAAGTTCCGGTCCAATGAGGGGGGAGGGGGGTTATAGCCCTCTTAGCCCCCGCCCCGCACTGCATGTTTGTATATGCGTTTGCATATGAGTGACGTTTATTCATGTAGTGAACAATTTCGTTTGCATGTGAATAATTTCCGTCTTGGATAGAAATATTGCACGGCAGAGTTTATGACAAGCGCGCAAAAATCCCTATGTGTAACACCATGTTTGCCTGGTAAATGTTAGCAAGGTTCGGATTTTGAATTTTTTGCACATTTTGTTTCCTGACTTTTCTATGGTTTAACAGAATCGATATCTCGCATTGTTTATTCTCGTGAAGACTTGAATTTAATTTAGTACTGCATATCGATGCAATTTTGAAACATTTATGTTTGAAATGTATAATTTTTTTGGTTAAATTCCTGCAATAAATCAGTATGTACATGTTCATTCTTTAATCAACGTATACTGTGTAAACGAGTTGAATTGTATTATTTAACTAACTCCGTTTATACTACAAGCACTTTTTAGTAATAAGTAGACACATGTTTCTTGTTTTTTGTATACATTTCGAATATTTTGTGCACATTTTAGACATATAAGTGCATAATTTGAAATTTATTAATGCATGTTTTACGATTTTTCAGTGCATGTTGATTAAAACCCTGGTCATAAAACCAGAAATACACCTCGGTGATGACACATTAATGAGCAGATTTGTATATATAGAATGCTGCAGGCCACTCGTCCAACTTTTTCACAACTCAGACAAACAATTTTTCAGAAAATTTTGAGATTTTATATGACATGTTTTTTTCATCGAATGGTCGTATTTAATCCAAAAATAAAATAACGGAATAAAAATATTAATATTACAATTTGGTTAGTATAAGAACTGACGAAGATGCTAATCGTTTATTGAAAAAAAGGTTAAAAGCATTTTTTGCTTAGATCTAACTTATAGTTTAAACACATGAATTCACGTATATTGGTTAACACCTCGTTCATGTTGGATTCCTGGTCAACATTAGCTCAGACGAATACTCACTACATACGCGACCATGTCAACAGAGGGAGAGGTAATAAAAGACCATCAAACACTGACAGTACTTTTTACAAAAGACTGCTGTGACTCTTTGCAGCTGATTTGTATTCTAATTACGAAGTCTAACAATGAATCTTTTACAAAGTTATGATAAATTTACAGTCAATACATATTAAGATATTTGGTAAATAAAAATTGAGTTATTCATTAAAACTGACGGATAAATCGGATCTTGGAATATAAAACGATAATAGTAGTAAACAATAGATACCTATTTCTATTATTTTCAGAGTATTTAGTTTACAACTGGTGAAAGAATATTTAATGTAAATATGTTAAAAAAGGGAAGTTATGAAATGATTTCGTAATAAGTACAATGGTATCCTTAAATGTTGAATTTTTTTTTTTGAAATCACAATAATAATAGATTTATTGTCAAAAAGCAATCACAACGGAGTATGACCACGTGGAGATTAATAAACTAATTTAATCTTCGGAAGCAAGCAACGGATCATTGCATTAATTTCGATCAAGAACCCTAAGGTACAGGTGGATTGATCATTTCTGCACCCCCGAAATATAAGAATAAATACCTTTAATTCTAACTATTAAACTAACTATATTCATGATAAATTATTGCAAAAGTATTCATGAGACTGACCCTCTTTGACCAGAGCCTAGAGAACGTAAGTATAAAACTCGAAGGAAAACCTTAGAAAAACTCGGGTCAGGATAGGGCTACATAACTTTATTAAAATCAATAAAGTAATCAATTATTTCTTTTACATTTTGAAGTCTATGATGCAGTACATTGTTTTTAATCGAGTATTTGAAGAGATTCAAATCGTATTGAGTTCGTGAACTAGAGTTACTTATGAACCAAGGGTGGCACTGAAGTAATTCGGTCTTAAAAACACAAATGTTTCAAAAAAATAAATACAAGGATGTGTTAAAATATTTAATTCCCTATAAAAAGGTTTGTAAGAGTTTCATGGATAATATCTTAAAATATATTTTAATACAAGGAGAATATCTTCATATTTGACGATGAATTGATACATCTCTAATTCCACACAGAAAAGATGAAGTATGCCCCACTCACTTTCTAATTATACATCTTAAGAACAAGAACCCAATAGTAAATTATGATGAAGAAATATAGACTGTGTAATTCCCATAAAAAAGAGAACCATTGTTCAAATATTCAAAGAGTTCAAAACCATTGGTCAAATATTGTCATAGATATAAAATCATTGTTATGATATACCTGTATTTAGTAAACAGAGTGACCTGCAAAAATGTGGTTGGACAATGTGTTCTTAGAATGTAATATACATTATGTGGTTTTCTCTATTATGCGTAATTATGGGTAGGAAATTTGATGAAAGTATTAAATGAATGTGATAGTTTTCAATACTATTTAACTCCAATTTGGAAATTTGTATGGTACCTGTGGTCAGCATAACACAGATGTCTCTCCTCATCACGTTCTACGATATGGTAACTTATAAAAACTCTTAGATATTAAGAAAGCAGTCGCTTGACCGATTGACCTCTTTGCTCCGAAAAAAAAAACACGTCCGATCAATGTAGTTTGAGCTGAGTGTAACACAGACCACACCACACAATTTCCTGGCTCTGCCATAGTTGGGAAAGGGCTTGTTTTTAATGAACCACAGACGCCTAACCGGCTTCCTTTAACGTTCGTGGCACACTGTGCGGATTAACCTACATCTGAGTGAGCAACAATTAAAAAAACATCTATGAAAAATCATTAAATATGAAATTTAGAATACCATGATTTAATTAAATTGAAAACATCTTAAATATAAAATTTACAACATATTCTATTTATTATTTTGTCCAATCTTTCTTGTATTTATTATGTAACTACACTTAACGCAGGTGATTTTTTTACCAAAAATTTTAAGAAACATTTTTTAACTCAACTGTTTGGTCTTGGTATGATCCAAATTTTGTACCATTAAAACTTTGCTTGTCCTATAAATGATACATTCAAATTTTATTAACAAGAACTAGAGAAGAAATTTTAATTACAGCACAAGGAAAATCACAGTCATATGTTGCATCGAAAATTTAAAATGTTAACTTCTTATATTCAAATAGAATGATCTATTATTCATAAACATTTTAGTAACATTACCAATATCCAATTGTTACAAGTATTGCTCTTCAATTATACAAGTATCTTATAAGGAAAGTACTGTAAGAACGCGAAAAAAAATCGAAATCTCTTCAAATAATAACAAATTGGCTCCAGCGGAATCAATTTTCACTGTCGTGTTCAATTTATGTATGTAATCGATTTTATCCCACTGACAATTCACGCTGAAAATGGTAGAACATAACCAAACTCGAGAATGGAGTTAGAATAAATTTGGAGTAGAGGCATATATATTTTCTTTTCATTTCAAACAATTCTTGATGAAATTCCAATAATTAAAATCCTCAAATATTAATCATATTTTTTATAGAAGCTTCAAAAAATGGCCTTTGTCTTCAAGTATTTAAATAAGAAGCAAAAAATGGTCTTTGTCTTTAAGTATTTAAAGTAGTTTCGACTTTGAGAAGGATTAAGGAGTTTTGTCCTGCTATATAGAACTTTTGGCCCTTTGTACGACATGGAACTCTCATCCGTACTAATTGCCTAAACCTCTTTCTGTCAGGAGCTAATTACGTATCATTGTGAGAGTATTACTAAATGAGGGTGAACTATTCCAGTGCGATGAAAGTTAACTTTTTATCCGCTAATTAGAGAACGAGGAAAAACATGTCGGGACAGCGAAAGGGGAATCATTTCGAGAACGTCGAAACGTTGCATCACGGAAATGTTCTGCGATAACTTGCTTCAGTGAAAATTTCGGTTCATCAGCATGTTGACGAATGCATGAATGAACTCAGAGAGTAAAAAATGTTGTGGTGGTTAGTATTCCATTCAACTTGAATTTTGACGTTTCTAGTTTCGAATTTCGACTTTCTGTTCTGTTCACACGAGTCGGTAAATATGATATCCTTCAATAGTAATGCAATGAAGAAGGTTAATGCGCTGTTTTAATAATTTTTTCATAAGTATTAATTTATTTATTTTTAAATAAACTTCGAAATATAATTAATGCAACGAAAGGTTAAGACAGAATATAAGTAGTTTTATTTGTTGCCCAAAATTGCATTTATTGAATTCTTAAGAATACGAGTATTTCGTTTACAGCATTCGACAGTTGCGCATCGAAAAGAATTATTTGCATTACAATAAAACAAAAAAAGAGCTGTATTGGGTCTAGAAGTACTGCAACTGACCCTAATGATGGCTGGAAATAATTCCAAAAAAATTGTTCTTCTTTGAGTTAAGACTAGCTTGAAGGAAAATCACATTAGAATGCACAATAGAAATCAAACTTCTATTTTGCAATAAATTATTATTGGATTGATAAATAATTTTTTGGTACTACTTCTACTCGACTGTTCAATTTAGAATTAATTACTTGATTAGATGTTCTTGCTGATAATATTAAATTGTAAATTCTTCTCCGAATTATTATTATAACAATATGTATCTCATATTACAAAGTGTCATAATATATATTTCTGTCTCGGACGTAGGGGCGGGGGTGTCACTAATACTATTGTTATTATTAATAACGAATTTTGACAGTTTTAATTACTATGGTTGATTTTTTGGATAATAAATCGACAACAGTACGTATTTATTAAATAACGTCTTTTAAAAATAATAAATTCATTACATTTGGGCCCTTGATCGGAATTGATGGGATGGTCCCTTGTTTATTTCCGGACAGGTAATAAGTTTATTGTCCTCCACTTGGTCATACGCAGTCAAACCACGTGATCATACCCCCCAAAACACATGGTCATGGTTTATCGTAATCAGTTTATTTATTTATTTGTTTATTTCTTGTAGGACGTGAGCCATGGCGTGGACAGACCTGCTCTGGGTGGTCGCGGTGCTGTTTGTGGGACTGTACTTCTATTTAACAGCCACCTTCGACAGTTTCGACCAGAAACGCGTTCCATTCCGGAAACCGTATCCTCTGCTCGGCAACATGGCGCCTCTGTTCTTCAAGAAGAAGAGCTTGGCACAGCTCACACAGGACTTCTATCACGACTTCAAACACTTCGGCGTGGGCGGAGTTTTCGAGGTATTGATACATTGTACTTATCCACGTTTGTCTTGAAATTATATAGTCACCCTGTCAACTTCATTATTAGCACTGACATTTGAGACATACAGGGTTTTTATCGGTCATTGTGGTGCTATGTTTGAGAGTTTTGGTATTCCAGTTTTCGAGTAAACTTTTGACGGTGTTTATATTGTAATGAAATATTTTTATGGTATTGTATGTCGTCATGTGTTATTTTATTATTTACTGGTTTGATCTGCGGACCACAAATTACATAGTCATTACATAGCATTCATTCAAATTACCAAAACCTCTAATAAAATTTAACTCATTAATGAACAAAAACACCATTTTCTGCTACTCCTTCGCTACAAGACCAATTTCTAATAAAACATATCTATTCTATTAAACACCTCTATTATCATCCTGATTCCAAAGTTTTTTTATTGGGGAAGCAATTAAGTATTTAAGAAAAGGGTGTATTTTTCATTATATTATACTTTTTTAAATTTTAAACCCAATTTTGCAAGTCTTTCAATTCGATCACATTTTTAATGTTTCGATGAATTTCCTATTGCTTTTCATATCAAATCGAAAATCATCGTAGCCTCTATTTTAGTTCTATATGTGGTGGATGAAAATACTCGTATCTTTAGTGCCTCAACGAACTGTAAAAATTAATTGATAGTTTACGTTGAAAGTTGGAGAACGAGGAACATCTAAAAGGATAAAACAGAAACAAAACTGCGCAACACTCTCTCATTTG
Source organism: Laupala kohalensis (assembly GCA_002313205.1). NCBI lineage: Eukaryota > Metazoa > Arthropoda > Insecta > Orthoptera > Trigonidiidae > Laupala > Laupala kohalensis. Next base: position 77,305 of record NNCF01127697.1, on the reverse strand, counting down.
TGACTGCGCTGCTACTTTATGTTTACTCTGAACATAAATAATGTGATGAGATAACGAGTTAAAAAAGAACGATAGAAAGTGTCTATAGCCTGAGAGACGAAAGTATTATTATCTCTTTAATGACATCTTATGGTTCATGGAAGTTCTGCAGAAATAAATTGCAACACAACACGTCAATTACCAAATAATTACTCAAGTTAAAATTAAACATTCAACAAACGGTAATATTATGATAAGAAAATAATAATGATATTTTTAACTCACTGTACCCACTCGGGGAGGGAAGTTTGTAAAATTATCTATAATTGGAAAGTAAAATTCGACTGAGGCTCTGAGTTCTGGGTTTGCGTCATGACTTGCTCGTTATGGAGATAAGAAACAAACTTGCTCGAAAAACGATGTCACTTCCGTACTTTACATACAGAGAACGCTGCTTCCACACATAAATCTTTCAATTAATAAACAAATATGAGTCTAAATTTAAAAAAAAAACGAGACGAATTCGGAAGTATCAATTACTGTCGCGACACCAGGGTTCAAAGAGTAATCATGTCCTCTTTCATGACCAGTGTTATGTTTTCGCCAGAGGAAACTACAGAAACATAGAATTAATAAGTTTACTAGGTCAATTCGTGCGAGTAAACCCACGGAAAATTGAATCTAACCGATGTTCTGTATGTTTACATTTTTAGCATGATTATTTTATATATCTGAGTATGTTTTTTAAATTTATTTTCTTGAACTCTATAAAACTCTGTTCCTTGACGATATTACCTGGGATTCATGACCATTGTCATTTTTTTTTCAATTCCAACCTTTTTGTCTTTTTTTATTTGCATGAGTAATATTGCAGATTATTGCACTCTTACCTGAGTAATATTGCAGAAACTACTTTCCCCCATTTCATCTAGTTGTATGCAAGTTTCAATTTTAGCATTAACAATTTAAACACAGAACAGCTATGAAAAATACAATGTATTATGCAATGGAGCATTACGGAACCCACGTATGATTCCCTACGAATTTATTTCTTACCTGACGCTTCAGTGATTTCATCAAGATTGCAAGCTTGGCATCAAGTTCGGCATCAAGAAGTCAAGTTATATCATTTTTAAATAAACGAACTAAGTAGCGTCTTTTCTAAACGTAATATTTAAATGCTGTTATCTCGGAGAGGAAGAGGTGAAAGATGAAATAATAGGAAGTTGTCGAGATATTTTTAAAGCTGTAGCGTGTCGTACTTCAGTTGAGTGATTTGCTCCGTTCTGTTACGCAGAAAAGAAACCAAAGTCTAGGGGACATTTTAGTATTTATATGATTCATATTATCACAAGATTTCAGGAAGAATTGTGAAGTTCTATAATAACATAGCATCGTAAAATTTTAAAACTACAAAAGTTATATATATACCGGTTCACATTAATGAAGCTGTCGGTCCGCATTAATAAGCATTCTCCTATGTAATTTAATTCTTTGGAGAATTGTTGCTTAGTCATTGCCTCACTATGGTAGACATGTTTGATCAAGTAGCTTTACGTCTTCGAGAAGTGCATACGTTTATGCAATTAGAACCGAACTACTTGCTGCTCTTGTAATTAAGTGGTAGAAAACTCACAATTTTCTTTCACTATAACCAGTGCAGAACAAACTAGTAATTTACATCACTATCTAGGAGAGTTGTTAGGAGAAGTCAAATTGAATTCTTAAAGACTCTTGGGATCAATGTTAATTTGAAAGAATGCGATTTTTCTACATAATTTTTCAATCCTTGTATTATTAATCATGATATTTTATGAGAAGAACCCAAGAAATTTTTTATTATCCAATCTTCAAAATTTAAAATCTAATTGATTTTAGTCTAGCTCAAACTAATTCATATCTCTTATTTATAATATTTATTACTGACTTCGGGATATTTGGAAGGATGTTCTGGTTAAAATTTCTCCGGGAAATTGAATTATTTACAATGATAATAATATGAATAAAAAAATTAAATTGTAAAATTTCTCGTAGATTTTAAAATTCATTTCGTTTCATCTAATGAAACTCATTTAAATACATAAGGACGCGGACACCACGTTTCAAGAAACGCGAAAAATTGTTTCATTGAAACGTGTTTCATGCATCGCTTTAGTGAGTTACCAACCGGTGGTTCTGTCGAGAAAGTTTTTGTAGTATGCAGAAAAATTTTGACCTTAACTTCCACTATTATTAATTACAGAACAGTAAATTATATTATAAGATGTAGAGATTCATGATTTCATCGATGTGAACGTTCTTATGAAATGCGTTTCATCGCTTCACACCATCCTTAATGTACTTTTACATTTTTAACCGTCCACATTACACGATTCACCGTGGCTAAAAGGTATTGAAAATACGTTATAATAACAAGTAGCTTTAAGTGGCTGGATCGATGTCCTTGTGTAATTGAATGTATTGTTGGTTGGAGGTGCGTAGGCCGGTGCTCCTCGTCTGTGACCCGGAGGTCGTCCGAGCCGTGTGTGTGAAGGAGCATGAATGCTTCGAGGATCACAATCTGCCAGTCGGCGAATACGTCAATGGTTTGTTTGAGAAGAGCCTCATTGCTCTCAAAGGTAAGTATTCATTTTATTTATCTTTTGATTCTATCGTTTGCACCGAAAATTTGTTTCGTATACACAGCAGAATATATATATATATATATATATATATATATATATATATATATATATATATATATATAATAGTAGCAAACTAACTTTACAAAGAATAAAACAACCATTTTCATGCGTCCTATATGAATGTTCACAACAGCAGTTTAATCTTCTGCGTTTAAAATAAAGGGAANATAAATTTTTAGAGAGAAGTTACTAGCTTTCACAACGAGACGGAGGTCACTCGCGCCGAACTAATTAAAATCGAACGACTGCATTGAACACAAGTTAAGTGGTTCGTTGCATACCGGCCAACTGAAAAACTCGTAGTTGATCAAACCGATTACGGTGCATTCAAAGTAATATAAAATGCAACGATCACCAGAATTTCAACCAGGATCATTCAGCAGCACAGAAGTACTTAATGAAATTAATGAATCGAAGAGAATGAATATCTCTTAAGTACACAGTAAAACCTGTAAGTACCTCTGAGCCAGTACGTGATTAAAATCTAAGTGTGGAATGTCGTTGCTCCTTGTTTAAATAATCACATCCCCTCTTTGGGGCCCAAAAATTTAAGAAGTGGCTCCTCCACCGCTGACATCAGCGAGTCTTTGCAGCCAATAGCTTGACAATATTATCATCACATGACTTGTCTCTGATTGGCCTGGCATGACGTGACGTATTTTCATTTAGGACGAATAGCGATGTTTGTTAGTGATATGGCCACTTGTCTCCGAACTCAAGTATTTTTCCATCCAAGTCCCCTATACGACACTTACCAGATTCGTAACCCAAATCTTTTCATGAAGCAATATATTTAATTTTGGAAAGCCAATTTCATTCCCTTTCAATCTCGCAATAAAGCTTTATTTTTAACGCGTTTGTCTCTTATTACTTGCACCTTCTTTTATTCCATACCCCAAAATTTCTTTTACGCAGACGTCTCCCCCATTCCATTATTTTTGTCCTCCGTCACTCATCTTTTATTGTTAACACGTGAGCCAGACGACTCGACAGTCAATCCCTGATTCTTTCACACTCCTTATTAAGTGTTTCAGCACTTCAACCCACATCGCTCATCATCCCTGCTAATGGAGGTTTCCTTCTGGCGACGGTATCTCCCAACAGACCTCCATTCTTTTCGTGGACAACTCTCCAGATATTTTCCTATGATTCTTCACATGTTCATGAATCTGTTACCGAGAATAGCCCAATTTCCTCCCGAATTTCTAAAAAGTAATCTCCCATCCTTGCATTTACATTGTGAAAGCATGTCTGGTCAATTATTTTTCACAGCTAATTAATTTTCTTTTCTTAAGCTTCGGCCCCCGCAATAATAACTACGTCGCATGCCGGGACACCGGTTAGGACCGACTCTTTGTTTACTGCCCCTCCTTTCGGATCCTAACAAGCACCCTCTTCTACTTGTTCCCCTTTAGGAGGGCGATTGAACTTGAATACACGATTTCATCTTCTGATGATTTTCCTCTTTTGTTCCCAAAATCTCCTCATTCTCTCTGAATGCTCTTTCTTCCGTTCATCTGTCCATTTTTCCCCGGTTGTCGTGATGTTCTTTGCTCAAACTTGACATTCGCTATTTTGTTACGGCACTCGGTGCGGTCGTCCAGATATTCTATGTCGATCTGTTGCAGGTCGCTCTGGACGTCTTTCAGCCATTCGGTGCCACATTTACTCATGATATCATTTAGTAGTGATGTCAAGTAGTTTCTTTGCCGAACGGGAGTTCTCCATCCTGTAGATGTGAGTGTAAAATTTTGCTCGGCGTTTTCTAATTTCTTCCGTAATTATGTTGGTCCTTTGATAGAGTTCATTATGAGATCTCTTCATCCAAATACCGTTCTTATTGATTGCCCCTTAAATTTTCCTTAGGATCTTTCGTTTCTGTTTTTCTATTTCTCTAATTTTGGAATGACCATTTATTACCATAGTTTCGGCCGCGTAGGTTGCTTCTGGAAGAATTACTGTTTTGTAGTGCCTTAACTTTGTGTCTGTCGAAATGCTGTTTTTGTTGTATTGGACCCACGTTAGCTTGTAGACCTTCTGAAGCTTTGTGATTGGCGATTCGGTTTAGTCCTGAGGTTGTATAGTTTCGCCAAGGTATTTGAAATGGTAAACTTGTGCGATTTTACCGTATTTTGTGATTAAAGGAAATTTATTTTCTGCTCGTCTTTCCATGTATTGGGTTCCATGTATCGAACTAAATTTCCAGTCCGGGTTTTTGAGCGATTTCATTCAGTTTTTCCACTGNATATATATATATATATATATATATATATATATATATATATATATATATATATATATATATATATATATATATATTGGAAGATTAATTTATAAATATTAACTGAAATCGTGCCTTGCGAAAGTAAAAAAACTATAGATTTTATAAAACTAAAAGTAGATGGAAAATATTTTATGCATAATATAACAAAATATTCAGTCTAACAATTGAGTCTAGCAAACACCACTTCTTGTTTTAATTTCAAATTTTATTCCTACATTTTATAAACGAAATATTTTTTTAATAATTTACCATTTAAATAATCTAATATAGCTTGTATATTGAAATTATTTTTCATTCTAGCAAAAAGTATAATTCCAAAGATATGTGGAACTTTTAATATTCACTTCAATAACTATTTCAATGGTCGCAAGTTAAATACCCTACTAAAATAGTAATTAGAACAAAAATATCTAATAAAGATGAGTCCTTATCTGTTTTTATGAAAATGTAGTTCTTTTTCCGAGCATAACAAAATTTTTCTCACTTGAAAACTCTGAGAACAATCAATATTTACATGAGATTTTAATAAATCTGCCTCATTCCGTATTCCCCTCTCTATAGTGTATAATTTCAATAATTATTCATAAAATTTTGAACCCTTAACATTCAAATAAGAGGAAAATTATTGCATAGAAAGCCCTAGCGCTAGCGTAGGCAGAGAGAGACGTGTAAAAATAATCGCAACCGATCGACATTAGCAACAAATCTATAGGTCTTATAACCCATGAGATGAATTACGCGACTCCCAATGCAATTAATACAAGTTCTGTCCCCATGAACAACACCCTTGCACTCTTACGAGTGAAGCTGGGCTAATTGGTGACGGAATTGTCTTTTACAGAATAATCAATTAAAATTCCTAAACAACGACGGGTTTAATCGTTTGTTATAAATAAAAGAATCCTTCTTTACTAGCAGGCGCATAACACAAATCTTGACTCCCTGTTTTCCGATAAGAAAATGTGCTTTTGCGACAACTCTTACTTCCGGAATACTATGACTTAACACGCAGTGGGATGATTATCTCGCATAACATCGTGTCATTTCTCACGTTTATCGTTGTTCCAGATTCAAATACAGACACGCGGTGAAAGCGTAAGTAGCTCTCATTTTTAAGATGTCTCATAATGAAGTTCTGAGAGAACAGAGTAAATAAAAGAATGTAGATCATGTGAAGAACATTTATTGAATTAGATATGTATAAATTGTTCTGAATTTTTCAAAATGGTTTCTGAATGAACTTCTTCTCTCATTTATATTCGAGGTTGCTATCTTCAAGTATTATTTCTCTGGAGACTAAAATAAAATACCCATCGTTTAGGGAAGAAATTATCAAATTATGGGAGAGATTTTCGTAACAATATTTTATATAAATACAATAGAAATTTCAATCATAGATGATAAAGTATATAATAAGCATGAAAGAAAATAATATACTGTTACACAAAGCTCCATCCCTAAAATGATTCAGAAGTTCTACGTACTTACTGATAAAACGTATGGGTCATTCATCATGGTTCGTTCTTTAATTAAAAACCGTTTCGATATAGAGGAAAGGAAAATTTTATTTATGTAATTAAATTTCAAAAGAAATGTAAAAAAAACATTTAAAAATATTATTTCTGTACCATCTATCGTACCAGTACTATCGAAACACGATACCAACTTATGGACACCATCATCATAGAACTGTGTCCAGACAACTAGGTACAAACGTTCTAAGTGCAAAAAAGAAAAACAATCTCACGGAAAACTTTCTTCTTGGGCAGTTCAATAATGAATCTACGTGCCTTATGTTGATAGTTTATTACCTTATGTTGATATTCCGATTACCCGCTAGCACCCCTTACGATCCTCAGAGGATGAAAATTGAACTTAATACTCGTTATGAAAATTGAAAATGTATGCATATTATGAAATCATTTTCTATCGTCATATTCAGCTTCAGCGCATCAAAATATCCGAAAATATATACACATCTTAAATTTTCAGAAGAAGCGCAATTTCAACCCCCCATGGGAGTTGTAAGGGATGCTAAGGGGTGGTTGGGTAGTTGAAATCAGTTTTTATCGTTATATTCGGTCTCCGCGCAGCAAAATACCTGAGAATATGCATACGTTTTAAATTTTCATGAAGAACGAAATCTCAACCCCCCCCTGGGGGCTGTAGGGGGTGCTAAGGGAAAATTGGATAATTAAAATTTTTATAGTCAAAATCGGTTTCAGCGCCGCAAATTTCCAGTTGTTTCGCTTTATGTTGTGTACTTATTTGTAGCACGGACTTAATCATAATTATGGCACGGCGCTAAGCAAGTTTCCTTAATTAAACAACAATCACAATACTTCGAATAGACTGATAGAATCAACTGAGATCGTAACACTGAATAATTTATTTGGTTCTTTTAATAATATGGGGAATAGGGTTTGAGTAAAGAGGAAAGTAACAGCAAAAATTATTGTGAGAGAACCAATTCAAAAAGTCGTAATTAAAAACAAATTACAGATTATTTGTCTTAGTAACATTTCTATTTCGTTAGTGCATTTTATAATAATTTTACAAGTTTAAAATCTGGGTTGGCTTCTTGTTGAATAACACCACTTGAGATTAATCTTGTGTCATCTGAACATGCACTTTTTATTAAAATAATTAATTTTGTATGAAATTAGAAATAAAAAAATATTAAGAAATTTCAGTATACCATTTTGATGGGTTTCAATCTAGTAGCGTATAATAATAAAGAGTCAATAATATATGTAACGAATCCTGGTGTGTTTAAGATGCAGTTAAAGAATTGTGACATCTTCGTAAGTTGATAAATACGTCGTATTAATGGAATATGCAAGAAAATTTAGACAACGAATTCTATACATTAATTTTATCAATTTATTACATCAATTTTGTAAATTATTTGAACATTGATTAGATACGGTGGAATTTGAATATGATTTATTTTCTGTACAAGTCTTATTTCTGTTTCGACAGGGAAGCGTTGGCGAGAAGTGCGGTCAACATTGAATCCAGCTTTTTCACCAGAGCAGATCCAAAAAATGCTGCCACTCGTGAGTGAGTGTGGTCAACGTCTTCTCGACCATTTGAAAGTGTCATCAAAACAACACACAGCAGGTTGGTTATCAGTCAAGTAGAGAAAAGCTCCTTGAGTATTAGATTCAGGGAATAGCAAATATACAAAATAAGCATTAGAAATATATACCGCTTACTGATAATGTTGTTGGTGAACAATTTAAGTTATGACGAATGAGAAAATTATTCGTTTCGAAACCAACACCTGATAATTGTTAAAATATAATTTACTGCTTTTTACAGAACAAATATGTTCGACTCTTAATAATTTGAAATACAGTCATGGATCAAAATAGTCATCAATTAAATTTAAAGGTCTTTCTAATATGTAGACTTTTGTGAAAGTATGTTGGGTGTATAAGGATCATTTTCCAAACTACTCCTTTAATATAAGCACTACATTTTCTGCATCATTCTGCATTTATAGTTTTTTTTTGTGACAGCGTAATGAGAGTACTAAACTTTAATCTACGTCAGATAAGTAAAGAAGGTTAGTACATATTCTCGGAATACGAATAAATTTTTTTGTGGAGGCATAAAACTTACGTACAGCTTATTATCATATATGTTCTTTCATAACATGTACCATTTTCTTGATTGTTATGGCTACTCTTTTTCAAGTATAATGATCGATCAAATTATGTAACGCAAGTGAAACATGATATATTGGATATCAACTATCTTGCTTTATTTTTTATCAAAATCCTTAGTTACAGAGAAGCGAAATAGAAGAATAAAACCATAATATTATTGAACATTACTTGAAGTAAAATTCTTAACTAAAAATTTAATTCTATACGAGTTTACGAAAAAAAAAGATTTTAAATTGTGTACCTATTTCTGTATTTAAAATTTTCCTTGTGCAATCAACCGTAAAAACTCATCCTAATAAGCGTACAGCCGATTATAAGATGTTGCCGTGATGTTTGATGCGAAACCGTGGAATTCACTGATATTTGATGAAATAGGCGGCAAATAAGTGTGGAACACATTTTCTTCCTTTAGCGAATTATGGATTCAAGAAGATAATTAAAAGCGAGTAACTTAAAAAACAACTAAAATAAAGAGAAGGAAGACCCAAGGAAAATAAATGAAGAAAAATATCACCTACAGTCATAACTTAGTAAAGAAATGGGGTTGGCGGAGAGTAATAATAAAATTACAGAAAAGAAGAAAATGAAATCGACTAATTTTATCATGGGTTGATTTAAAAAACACTTTAAATGAGAGCAAAAATATACTACAATTTTCGTTTTGCTAGAAGGTAATATAGGTTCAATATCGAAAAGTTCCTACTATTAAATTACTTTTTACAATTTTTTGGTGACCTGTAACATAGTTTTCTGTAAATTCTATTGTTTTCAATTGATGAGAAAAATTACAAAGAATTAAATAACCGAGAGTTCCTTTTACTTCTGATTTTAATTCAATGCAGGGCAACCGCAGCTAACCAGCTAAGTAGTTAAAGAGATTGGTATTTTAGTTCTCTCGTAAAAATGTCCTTCTTTTTACCTGTTTGACACGTCTTGTCAAAGCGATTAAATTGTTTCTAGACCCAAATTGACGATCATAGGTACAGAAAGTTCTGTTTTAGAATACTGTCTCTTTTAACTGTGTCCGCGGCAATTCGGACAAATAAGAGGCGTCTATTTCACTCTTTTCTCTTATGTAGATCAGTATCTTGTAATCGATATTCGTTCCAGTTCTTAATAAGACCGAAGTTTTGTTTAAAATTTTCCTGAAGAGTTGGCTTACACTAATGCACTTCGTGCATTGCTATCGCATTCTTAATAACAAAGGCACGATCTTGCATGGTTGCAGACATGGTTCACTCGTAACAGTGAGAGCTCTGATGAGAAGTTCATTTTTATAGCTTAAAAATCGCATAATGTCGTATACATTCTCCACTGGTTGTGGGCTATTGCAGTTTTTTATTTAGAAAAAAATACCTTGATAGCCTGTAAACTATTACGAAGGTTTAAAACATTTTATCCAGTAGTTTTTCTTTTATGGGCATCTCAAAATTTACCTTTAATTATGAAGACCCTGTAGATTCCAAGTTCAAAAACTAACGCAATGTGCTAAATAACATCTGTTCATTACAGTTTTTACGATAATGACGATGTAGATAAATGACAATGTTTTAGTTAACGAATAACATTAATTTTAGTGTCTGAAATACATATTATGCAGAATGTATAGTAATCGAGAAAATTTCCTTNTATATATATATATATATATATATATATATATATATATATATATATATAAATCTTGGACACTAATATCTACTATAGAAAAATATTTTTCTGCAGTACTTTTCTTGTCATACTTTAATTTTACATTAAGTTTTATTTCCGTCATACTAAAGTGAAAACTATGCAACATTTACGAATGTGTAATCGTTGTTCACCACTAGTTTCCCAATGCAAAATTTGTTTTTTAGACTTGATCTGCGAATGCAAAACGGCATCCTTAAGTTTGTAGTTANGTGTATAAGAGACAGATTATGTATTGTAATTATATCATTACACAGACTCTTTTGCTTCACTTCTAAAAATCAGGGATTTGAAACGTGCACAAATTTGTAAATGATGTAAGCAAATTAAAATACTTGTTTGAACTTGCCAAAAATACAAAGCAAAATTTAGGCACTCGTTTCCAATAAGATTATATTTCAATATATAATGTAAGGAATACTACCATCATAATACGTACCTTTTATTTTGGAACATTTAGAGAGATCATGTGTTCGTGGATGAAATAATGTATAGTATTTTTAATGTTTGAAATGTTAATTTGTCCAGGAAATATTTCGAAAAGATAATTGTATTTCTTCACATAAGACTTGGAAGATGTATGCAGCAACATACCTTGAACCGCATATGAAACGATTGAGGTTTTTAAAATGTAGCCGGAATGAAATGGTACACCTTGAGAATTTCATTATTAAGACACCCGTTGTTTTGCAACCATTTCTGTGAAAATGGGTGCATCAATGAGCTGTGGGAGGATAACTTTCTACACCTTGATGTGATTAAATTCAACAAAGTCATTCTTTTTTATGTTCCTTGTCATTAGAAAGTAAATTAAAAACCAGGACAGTAATGATGTAGTTCACATCATAATAGAGCTCTTATAAAGAAATGCAGGTTTGTACTTTATAAAAAATGTTTCTCTCTGAACATGAGAAAACTACTCCTATTTTCGTTTACGTGAAAATGATATTTTAATGAGAGAATTGTATCTTATTTGTGATGATTACTTTTCAAGTATAGCTAGAAAGTTGGTTTCAAGACTACTAAAAAAATTGAAGAGATAACATTATTCTTTGCATTGTCCTTTCATTTAGACCAAGAGAAAGAGGAATTCAGGACTGAATTATCCAGTCCCTTTCTCAGCGAATTTTGATATTCACGCACTAAAATACTGCTGTCATCACATCGTGTTTTATGATAATGTACTGTAATATTTCTCGTTGAATTTAAATTGTTGATCTCATGGTCACATTTTGATTAAGAAGAAACGAAAATAATTGAATTTAAATCTAAACCATTTCCGTTTACAGATTTCAAAAGGAAAAACGATTGATCTTGAGCAGGTATTGCCATCCATAAAATATTAATTCTGATCCGATCATCAAGGTATCAAAGGCAGAAACTGGACACGTATTCTTCGTTGCAAGGCACAAGACGTGTGAGAACCACTTCCGCGACGGTACGCAACGTTGTTGCACTTATTACACACTTCTTTCGTTGTTCGTGGATTATGTAAAATTTTGATGTGAAAAGACTGTACATTTGCTCGAAATCAAGCAAAAATATAAATAACTTAAATACTCAATTTTTTTAGAAAATTTATATTATAAATAATTTTAATATGTTTTCATGTTAGTGATGCAGAATGAAATTCGTATTTACGTCAAAGAACAATATGTGACTCCAATACACTGAGATGTTTATTCCTTGAATTCAAAGTCTCAATTTTTGGAAAACCAATAATCACATTTTGAAAAGAAAATAGTTCTATTTTAATCTCTGTCAAGATTGTATTTAGGATAATGAATAGTAGGTTTGTAATATCATGGTTTTTGAGAATGTTCATACGCCCCAAGATGACTGGTGGGTGATCCATAATTATTTTCTAGCTTTTTTATTTTCTCAGAAAAGTTATTTTTCTTTTATTTTGAAGATTTAAGTAGATATATCTTATAATTTTTTAACATTGATTTCGCAAGAGTTGTCTTCGGATATGGAAAATATGACAGGGTTTATTACATCGTAATTCAATGTATTAGAAACTAAAACATCGAATACGTTTATTAAATTTTAGTTCTGAAGAACCTGTCCAATATAGGATGAATTCACTCAACACTTAATCCGCAATCCTTCATTCACTGGTACGATGGATTTCCTCCTCCGAACAATAATTAATAATAAATATCAAACGACAACAAATATCAGTTTTATTTCATTCAGTCTCACAATATTGATTTCATTGAGAATTGATTTAGTTATCGTCACTTTTTATGACTTGACACTTTTTTCTAAAAGTTTCTATTATCGTAGTTTTAACAGTAAAAAACACGAGCCCCTTTAAATTTATTAATAAATTGCGAGGAAGTGCGTCATAGATTCAAAATAATATTAATTTACAATTTTTTATCTAACTAACAATTAAACAAGATTAATATACTATGAGGGTAACATAAAATATTTTTTGTAGAAAAACCTCTCTCCACTCCCCACTGTGAAAATATGGCCATTGGTCTGTTACTTATATAGTGAGAAATTCTCGTGCTTTAAATTCTGAGTACTTCTAAACCGATTAATATATGATGACGAGTGGGAAATCCGATTTACTACACACTTTCACTTCTGTTCCAAGAAACTTGCCAACATCAACAGTCACTTTTCGGAAGAGCGAAACTTGCAAGACAGAGGCAGGCGTAACTGATGAACTTTTATTTCCACATCAGCTGCTTAAGCTGTTGACGTGTACAAAGTTAGTTTCTAACAAGTGAACGTACTCTGACATAGTTATGGATTACGAACATGTTTTGAGAGAAACAAAGCAACTTAAATTAATTTTCCGAAGTTTGAGAAAATGTTTTGACCAATTATATACAAATAATATTAGAGTGAAATTCTTATACATCGGTCGAAGTACAACAATGCAATCCGTTGTGTCTACATCATTCAATATTATAGAAGTCCTATTTTTGTCATTGATACAATTTATATATCATCCTATAAAATTGCAATATAATATGATTTGAAGGTCAGATTGTTTAAATTTTAATTCGTAAACATGCATATAAAGTATCTGGAGTTCTTTAACGGAAAAAGTGAGAGGAAAATTACCTCCCCGCTGAAGAAAAACTTAAAATAATTTTATATATATAAATGTTAAGATTGTAATGTTTTTAATGTAAGATTGTAAATCATGAACTCATCTTTCATTTGATACATATTAACATTATAATCATTTCTAGGAAAATGAATTCCATCACACCTTCATCTCCATTTACGATTATCATGTTGGTCTCGTTTTATACACGTAGTACGCGTAAGAGTTTACAACCTTACGAGGCAAAAAGATTCGATGACATATGTTCTAGTCTACCTGGTTCAACCGAGTTTCATCTTCCCACATTTAAAGCGTACACCGTGGTGTATTGGTATTGAATTATTTTGAAACTATGTGCGTAAATTAAATCTGTGTTGACAGTACTGATCACGTGTTTCTCTGCGAATTATGGTATCAAGGTGTTTTCTTTTTCCGTGCATTGTACAGTAACTCTTCAGTCAATTTGAATAAGGAATATTGGAATTATGGAAAAAGTCATTATGGAATAAGAAAGATAATGTGTTTTCTTACGTCATCAGAACCTTTCAAATGTTTTCCTTGAAGATGCGGGGTGAGAATTCTGAGAAACATTTCCGGACTCCATACACAACACGTTTTTCCACACAATGGTGCTCCTCCTTCATTAAACACTGCTGCAGTTTCTGTAGCTTAGGCTGTTTATTTTTTGAGTTGGCAAATTTAATGGTTACGGGGTGTCTCGTCGTATTAAAAAGATAATAATAATTCGGAAAGTTTGAAAGTTTCGGAAATAATGAATCGGAATGATTCAAAAAGAATGAAAAGTTACGTGTGTAATTAATGTATTTACCTCTAGAATGGAACATCAGTGTTCCAACTTCAGAGCAGGGGTTAAAAAGTACATATTTGATGTATTTAAAAAAAAGTAAGGTAAGAGATTTAGTGAGAAAGACAATGATAGACGAAACAACCTACTTTTTCATCAGCTATTCTGAATGTAAGTGATTAAATATAACAATACATCGTCGAACAAACTAGAACTTTAGCGGTACAAACATACCATATTTCGCTGTGAGAATTTGCTTCTTGGTTTGTTGATAATGACGATAATGTCTGCGAATATAATAATTTAAGGGGAGCAATGTCACTTGTTATTCTTTAAGTTATTTTCATTCATGTTTTTGTTTGCTAGTTTTACAAAAGGAAAAGTTTTCATCTGTACACAATTTGTGTCCTGTCGCGTGCACAGCGTCCGTAGCCCTATGTCGATATTATATTTCTCGTTTTTCCAAGATTATTTGGCCAGAGTTCTTGGGTGATCTCTTTCTGTTTCAAAGAGAACCTAAAATCTGCCAAGAACAGTTCATCTTCATTTGCACAGCGAGGTACGAATAAATAAAAAAAACACCTTCTTAGCAGAGTATATTATAGAACTCTAGTGGAAAACTGAATAAAATACAAACAACAACACAAACACACAAAAATTCACGACGTTTCGGTACCAATTGGTACCATTATCAAGTGAGATAAAATATTACGAGTGAAAGATCAATTCAAACTAAAATGGATCACAGGCAAAAGACACCACTGTACATTCAAGGTGTTATGGAGGAGAGATCAGCATTCAACGAGTGAACAACTTACTGGGAGTATAGAACATAAAACCAATGGGTACCAAAACGTCATGAATTTAAGCAGTTGTTTTAAGTGTTTGTATTTTTCTTTGTATTTTATTTAGTGATGATGTTTTACCACTAGATTTCTATAATATACTGTTTGCTAAAAAGGTCATTATTTATTTACTCATAAAATCTTCTAAGTTGTCATCCACATTCGTTTTGTCATTAAATACTTAGAGAATGAAATTAAGACGAACCCTTCGTTTCAACAAAATTAATTCCCAATTCCTACTGTGTCTGATGTGTGCCTGCCCACCCAGGGACGCCGCAAGCGGTGGAGTTGCAAGAGATGTTTTCCCGAGGCGTGGCCGATGTGATCAATGCCGCAGCATTTGGTACCCCTGCGTCACATGAATTCTTCCAACATGGTCGGGACGCAGTTACCTCATCCTCTAGGAAAGCGGCTGTGTCTCTTGGATACCTGCTCGCTCCAGGTATCATGGAGGTTAGTGTGTTAGTAATTGTCTTTTATTCATCACTTCTCATTACTTTCCAAGTATATAAGTATCGCTTAAGGAGAGTATTGTAATCGTGCGAAAGAATATTTCGAGATCTTCAGATCTTTTCGAATTGGTCCAGGAGAGTCTATTCTTCAAATTTTCATAATGATGTGAAATGTGTTCTTAAAATAATAATAATAACAATAATAATAAACATTATTGTTTAAAACACCAGTTAAACTGCGTATGACCACGTGGAGGACAATTAACTAATTTACTTTCCAAAAGCAAGCAAGGGACCACCCCATCAATTCCGATCAAGGGCGCTAAGGCAGAGGCGGATTTAATATTTAAATACACTCCTAACAATAAAAATAGTTCGTCACGTGTTTTAGTACTAACATAATACCAACAAAATTGTATTGAATAAAACACAAAAAAGTCATTTCACCAGTGCATATTATCACCAAATTATAGATCATTCGGAAAGTATTGTTGATAAATCATAACTATTAAATAACACTAGATCCGCGAATAATTATTTTAATAGATTTCGCCTAGGCAAGAACCTAGCAAGTCTTTATAAACAATCCGCATTTACCCGAAGGAAAACCGGAGAAAAACAAGGGTCATATATGTATGTAGTATTTCATTCCCTCGATAATTCACTATAAAATTGTTGGAATTCGACCAAACTTGAGAATTGAGTTTGAATTCATTTTTAATAGGCCAGCTCCCGAACAACTAATTCCTACTTTGTTTATATCCCCCCTAACACTTCACTTCCGGTTTCTAAAAATTGAATATTTTGGAAAAATGAATATAAATATGCTTAACGTACGAGTATATGAAATTCTGCGTGCAGATTTCGAAAATCTATTTCCTTCAGTCGGACTTTTCGAGATAACGTGAAAAATTGAACATCAAAAAAGTCACAAAAGAGGCTCATGCTTTGAATTTATCCAATCAGTGAATTGCAAAGAATTTAGAGAGGTAGACACGCATTCAGGCATACTGTATTTGAATTTGCAGTGTAGGTGGCAACGACCAATTTTTATTATTTAAGTGTAGAACGTTTTGAATATATTGAAATAATAATTAAGTCATGGTGGATTGATAATTTTAATACATTTATGATTTCGGACTTTTACATGAATTATACTCAATGTTACTACAAAAGGTTTTGTTGGAATTTATAATTGGAAAATTGAGTAGGACACACTCAATTTCTTTTGAGTTTATTCCTTTAATTTTTTCCTTCCTTCTCTCTGTAGTGGGATAACCACACTTGTAACAGCAAAATAAGGACAATCTTACCATCAGTTGTATTTGTATGTACATTCAAAGTTTGAAATAAAGAAACTCTCCCTCTGAAATCGAGATAAGAAAAATATTCTTTTGCTCTTACTCCACTTCTGTATTTCCCAATTACGTGACACACTGATGATTCGGAGCACAAAAATAAAGCTACAAAGGTATTATCAAGTTGACTACGCAACGTCGCTACGAACGATGCCGGATATTTGTTGTGTACCATTGATATTGTGCGGCAAAGTCTAAAAACACGGTCAAAGGTAGCGAAAGCCGAGATTCAGACATACAGTACTGAAAACTGTGTGAATTTACGTAAATTTTCTTAGTGGTATTAAATTTTTGAAATTAACAAAAGTGAAAATTTAATATTACGAAAGTAGAGAAATAAGAAATCTAACATGAATTTAGAATATTTTATAAAAATCCTGGGAAATGTCGGGAAAGATGAACTAAAATATGCAGACCTGTTTACATATGCTTTAATACGAGGATGTTTAGTAATTATTGTTTTAAGTGTTTCTAATCTCGGACAACATCGGGTAGTTCTGTTAGTTTTTATATAAATTCGAAGAAATGGGGTCAATGTTTCACAGGAAATCTAAAAAATATCTAAGTTTATCAATAGTATTATAGAGAAACGATAATATTAAAATTCTTCAAGAATTTCTTTTAAACTTACTTCCTACAACAGTTATCACTCGAGATTAAAAAAATATGTAACCAGAATGGCGGAAAACACACCGCCATAGAAAAATATATACTTCTTTTAGAGTTTCATCCTTCTTCACAGAAATAATACTGACACCACGTTTAGCTTTGTGTTAAATTACTTTTCAGAAAAGAAAATACATTGTCAGCGATTTGATTTATTCCACATATGTTTTACAGCATGATGCTGTCCTGCATGCGTAACATCATAAAAGTTAGTTGTTGTTTTTTTCTTCTGAAATAAGCTTGAAATGTCGGCTGAGAATTGGGAGCAGGAATTTTTTGTGATTTTTTTGCTATAAGTCCCGATATTCTCCTCCGGAAACATTAAATATTTAATGAGTTTGCTCCAATTCAAAGGATAGCTAGAAAGGAACTTTATACGTGGAAAGTTTTTGTCGTAATGAAAAATGACTCATCTGTTGAACACGCGTAAAAAGTAATGGAGTCCATTAATCTCGGTTAATTTTATTATTTTGCAGACCAATGGAAGAATTTATAAAATTGAAACGTGTCATACTTGAAAATATTTGCAAACGTATTTCCTTCAAATTTAATTCGAAACGTTAACCATTTTAAGAGGAATTCAGATTTAATCATATCTTTCTATATAATAACTAGAATTGTTGAGCCATACTGTACATATATTTTAATTTGACATCATAAGTCGTACCCGTTAACAGTCATCCTCTTCAATTTTTCCTTGCTCAATTCCCTCTTCATTAGTTACATTTAATACTTATCTTGTTCGTCATTGTCTCATTGTTTGGTCTCATTCGCGTTGTACATTTCATTGCGCTGCCCTTTTGCGCTTATAACAGCTTTAATTCGTAATTCTCTAATGATCTATATCAGCGCTGTTCAACTTCTCGTAGATCGCAGACCATTTTCTATACTCTTTCAATCGATCGGGNCCGATGAATAAAACTGATGTGTCATATTCATTTATGTGTAACGCGTTATTTTGATTCTCGTCAACAAATTTATATTACTTCGAGCTGGAAAAGTTAAATATATTTGTTTAATCTTTAATATTTTTAATATTTAGTATTATAATAAAATATTTTTATATTGTAATGTATGGCGGTGTAATTCCGAACACATTTTTCTATTTTCTCTCACTAGACGCACCTTAAATATTAATTCTGACACCTTAGATATATAGCACAACATTGTTCCCCCAAACGTTCGATGAAGAATTCGATGTAAAATGGACCTCCTGTTGGACAGAGCTGATCTATATTATATTTTTCAATTCTAATATACGCCATATTAAACGTGTTTAATGAATCCATATTCGTGTGTTCTTGTATACAGTATCATACGAGTATTTAGGATTTTGGCGCCCCAAGATTCTTACAGCGTCCGTGTCGCTCCCCGCCAACTCTAGAATTTTTCTATGTATAGGGACATTTTTCGCACCCCACTATCAGTTTTTACGTGATGTATATTTCTCATGTTTGTAAATACATTTTTTATTCTTTATTCTGTCGCTTACTAGGACAGTCTGTACGGTCAAAATGTTCCTGTGCTTTAATAAAATGGATTCATCCCAGCGCATTTAAGGCTTATTTTTGATTATTAATTTTCTTCTACAATTAACGTCCATCATGTGATCAAGAAAAGTAAATAATTTTTATATCGGTATATTCTAGTTCCTTAGATCTTACTTCCTTTAGTAGCGCACACAAGTTGACATCGAAATGAAATGTAGAATGAGTTCGTGATATTAAATTCATTTCATGTTCCTCTACCTTGGAGAACTGAACAAGGAAGCGCTATCTGTCCCTCTTTAAGTTCAAATTAATAGCAAGGAGATATACATAACAAGAAACACTTCTTTTCCATTCCCTTAGAACAAGCATAGCTAACAATTGGTCAATTACAGAATAGAAAGTTCACTATCAGAATTCGTTTCAGTAATATCTAACATCTGGGCAGATAGTTTCAAGATTTTTATGCGCCATCTTAAACCGTCCTTATTTATCGCACGAATCGTAAAGTATGGAGTTAAATATACTTATATACATATCATTTCTAATTTCAAAAACGTCCATAGTTTGTCAGTACACCGGGGTTTAGTGGAACTCATATTTATTTTTCAATTAATACTACGAGATTCATTATATTATTTTGTAAATTTTTATGAAGTACTGAGCAATAGAGTTTTGGTCAATGTGAATTTGGAATATACAATCATTCTTTTTATTATTTTCTGTATTTTAAAAACTTTAAAATATATTTTAAGAAATATGTTATTCGTAAATTTTCTTAAATAGTATACTGATTCGTGATTCGTATAGAGAAAAATGACAATAATTCAGATTCTTATTATTTACTATATTTTAAAATTTTTGAAATATATTTTAAGGAAAAGGTTATCCGTAAATTACACTTAAATGGTATAATGAATCGTGTTCAGAAATTTAAACATAGAGGAAAAATAACAATCATTCCGTTTTAAAAATCAGAAATCAAAATACATATTTTTATACGTGTATTTCAGGAGTAATTTAAAGTGCTTGCGTGATATTAGCATAAAAATGCTGTGTGCCGTTTATTTATTTGTTAGTCATTAGAGCCCTTTGTGTGTCGTTTAGAAGTGCGCGAAGAAATGAAAATTTTGAGCTATCCTTAGTTCATAACAGAATAATATCTTAAAGTGAGAACTCGTCGAAATTTAGAAA
Organism: Laupala kohalensis; assembly: GCA_002313205.1. Lineage (NCBI taxonomy): Eukaryota > Metazoa > Arthropoda > Insecta > Orthoptera > Trigonidiidae > Laupala > Laupala kohalensis. Next base: position 57,121 of record NNCF01127697.1, on the reverse strand, counting down.
TCATCATTTCTCCCTTCAATTCTCTTCTTATTTAATGAATGTTCCAATCAAATAACAAAAATTAGAATAACAATACTTCTTTTTCCATGATATCTGATATTTTGTTGGAAATACTCCAAGTTAAATACTGCGGATAATATACTTTACAATTTATGTTGATATTTCTGTTAAGTAAAATTAATTTTAAAGTAACTGCTTATTTACATTTATATTTCATATTTATTCATTTCTGACGATTTTGTACTGGTTGCAAAATTTCAACAACTCTATTATTTCATGTGATCACGTATTCTATTTATTGTAATTTTTTTTATTACTATAGGTAAGAAAGCGTTATACTGGAGAAAGGGTTTCGTTCCTATTAAAAGAAAGGAGAAAAACAATACGATTGTCTTACTGTATGTAAATGTTGTTCCATTTTACATCTAACATTTCTTCAAAAATAGCATGACGGTTGATTAGTATCACCGTCTTCGAGAAATTTGTTTGAAAATAATGTTTGTTATATCATATATAGCGTTATAAACATTGTGCGAATTATATCAAAGAACGTCCTGAAGACCAAAACGGAAGTGAGATCTTACTTCCAATTAACTCTGCAGTTCCCAAGCGGCCGCAAGTAATGACTTCAAAAGAAACAACTTGGAAGAAACAGACGAGTTCAACGGAAGATCCTTATCCCAGAGGCCAAGTACCTCGGCAGTGAGCCAAGTGCATTGATTGAAGCGAAGATGAGGTTGATACATATGAGTGGATCGTTTGTCTGACAGAAGAGACTGCATCAGAGTTGGAAAAAAAAAGGAACACTGAAAGAACTGCTTGTTTTTTATATAACTGGATTTTAGTTTAAACCAAAAGCTGTCTGCAGTACTTTAAAAGAAGTACGATAATTAAAAAAGAAGAAAAGTGAAACTATTTAATATATTAATAGTATTAGTACTATTTGAAATATTTGGAAGCATGGATGATTAAGAATGCTAATGTTCATACTTAGCATCAGTTGAACCTTTATCATGAAATATTTAAACGAACTGCAAAAATTTATTTCATTGAGTATAAAAAGTGATTGTCTTCACAATGCAAAAAAATCATAACTAATATCATGGTAAAGGAGCAAGGCTAAATCATTTTTTTCATTTTCCGCATCACATTGACAGGTTGCAAGCAACAAGAATGTAAATAAAGTATCTGACACTGTGTACTAATGGTGGTCTAAAAATAAAGTTACCAATAAATTCTTGCATTTCAATTTTTAAAATGTCTGGATTTACTTGTTATAGTTGTTCTAGTAAATAGAAAGATTTTAAATCACGGTTCATGCAAGGTGGTTCAAACCATTTAGCCCTGGTCTGCATGCTTCCACGCCATGGCGCCACTTTCTCAGTTACATAAAATGTCAGTGGGTTTCATTTTGCAATGGGGGGGGGAGGGCGTATGGCGTGTGAGTCCATGTGTGTAACTGAGACCACGTGACTTTGATGATGTTGATAACAATGTGCACCAAAGAAGAAAATTATTTCTCATGAAAATATTTCTTCGAAAGTATGGACTGGAAAATAGGTGGTGAGTGAAGTGAAATTAAATATTTATTATTGCTAATATTGCAGAAAAATATTAAATTATTGCTCAGATTGTATTGAAAACATCTTATGTCTACTAGAAGTAATCATTACCAAATTTATATAATCAAATCTATTTTATCAAATGAACCACGTGGGTTTAGTAATTACACTTATGAAGGGTATAATTTTTATCAGGATGGTTTTTTCGTGTTAATTTAAATTTCTTTGTTATTCCAAACTAAGATGTAAACAATTTTTTTAAAACTCCAAAAGATTGCTTTCCATTAAATCTCGAAAAAGTAATTCATAAAATAAATCGTGAAATGTCTATGAATGAAGTACCCAACTAATGCTACGGTTTGTACATGTACAACAGCAAGAAATTTTCAAATAGCCACATAACGAAGAGTTTTGAGATTCCTATGGAAATGAGTTCATGATTCGTAATAATGACGGAAGTATATGATTACTCGCATAATGCACACGCGAATGCACCATCTTCATTTCGGTTCACGTAAACAAGGAAACTACGCATGTTGCGCAGGACATGGTTAGGTCAGCTCATGCATTAGGTGGTGGACATACAGTATGATACAGCGTAAGGTCGAAAATTTATAACTTTCTGTACGTGATTTATTGAACTGAATATTACGGGCGACTAACATTTTTCATAATTTCATTATTCTTATTAAATCTGTGATTGAACTTCATGTAACACATTAGTCGTTTAAAACTCAGTTAGATAAAGTGCTTTACATTTTGCTCAAAACTTGCAGGAAATTGTAATGGAATGAATATTTCAATTTACAGTATACTGGGTTCCGGAATATGACCCAAGTACCTCATCATATGTGTNTATATATATATATATATATATATATATATATATATATATATATATATATATATATATATGTGTGTGTGTGTGTGTGTGTGTGAATTAAATTTTTTTGCAGTATTACTTTTTTTATAAATCAAAACTACGATTATAAACACAATAAGTCTTTATTTCATGTACATGTGGGGGTAAGAAATTTTAAAATGTTAAAAAAATTGACTATTTAGAAATCACAATTTACAACAAGTCACTTAATACTACGTAACACTTTATACACTCGTCGACTGAACATAGATATTAGTTATCTCGTATTCTCTAGTAGAGAAATAATACTGCGTTGATACGGTAGCCTGTCATTTATGTAAGTATATAAAAAGCCTGAAATAAGACGTAAAACAATATGAACCTGAATATGATTTCATTACGCAATCGTTCCGCTCCTCATTATTGGAAATGGTTAAGAACTCCAGAAAACTCCAGTTGGTAGAGTTGGCTGCCAAGTGAAATATGCATATTAAACTGCATTTATTTTTATATTTTGTCACTGCATTGAATATCATACGGAATATTTTTCTTCATTTTATTATATTTGTTCTATTTTTATCATTCGACCTATGCTAAATGACTCATATGTTTAACCGCTGTCTTCTTAGCGATTCAGAGTTCGCAGCATTGAATTCATCTTGTAGTCAATTGGGAAGAAAATGCTACCAGATTTTTCCTTACCCAGAAAACGCGCAAAAGCAAGATTTTCTCTGTTGTGTTGGAAAATTAGCAATCAAAGTTGGCAATCAAAATGCTTCACCTTTATTTTTTCAACAGAATCTCATAAACTTGTCTATTTTGGTCGTTGTCTCTTGGAACAGATGTTTTGTTCTATTCCCCTATTTCCCCTGCAATACTTTTTAGGAGAATATCAACTACGGAATCTATAGTCAAAGGAGATTTTTGAGTGAAACAAGCTTGTGTACTGATGTTACATTTTGTGATCGTTCATTAGGTCTGCTCTGGGCGTCAGATGATGATTCACGACCAGCAACCGACTGTATGTTGACTTTGATTGACACATACGTTACGTGTTAGTGGAGCAGGATACACTTGAAGGGCTGTGGAACAGGTTGCTCCCCACGTTTCGCTTGGAAATAGATCCTAGTGTCTAGACAAGCCACAGTACAAGGAAAATTACTTACATTTAATCATTAACCTTTCGAAATGTTCAGGTTCTTCTGAACCATCAGTCGTAACTCATGCATAACGAAGAGGAAAATATACTGAAAATCAAATAATGGAAATTTAGAGTCGAAAGAGTAATTGTGATCACCCTATGAAATAAATGAATAAATGATTTATGATAAAAAAGCCGTTGAAAAGTTATTTCGACCGAGTGGATGATGAGAAACTAATTTACTCTCGGAAAGTCAGCAAGGGACAATCCCATCAATTCCTATCAAAGAACCCAATCACAGAGACGGATTTAATAACTCTTTGCCTCAAGGCACTGAGTTGAAGTTAATCGGTGTCTGCGGCAATAATTCAATTGTACCGAATGTTTTCGTAACAACTGTTTAACATGAAACTTATTTTTTACATGTAGGTCATCTTTTTCTGATCCTACGGTGTACTATGTAAACCCATATATTTAATTGTTAACAGGAATCAGAATTTCGAGTACGTTACGTTTTTGAGCCATCGAAATTTTTTTCCTTCAGATTATGGATTTCGAAAACCAAACGTCTATTATTAATATTTTTGTTATTATTATTTTTTCTCATGTGTGTTCCTAGTATAATATTCCAAGCAGATGTCTCTATCTCTAGTTATTGTAGGAAATTTCTAACTATGTTGCATGTTTAGAAAAACCCATCCTGGCCCGGGTTTTTCTCCGGTTTTCCTTCGGGTAGAGGCGGATTTATCATACAGGTTCTCTAGGCTTTGTCTAGGGGCGGGTCTATTGTAACAATAAATCGTGAATTTAGTGTTATTTCAATTTTTAAGCACTATACTCAGAATAATCTATAGTTCGATAATAACTTACATGTAATTTTTTGCTTAAAATTACAAACATATTGACATTCTATTAGTATTATAACTCGCAGCTAACTTTTTATCTTATCTAGGAATTTTTGCTGAATTTTTTGAATCCGCCTCTGCCTTAGGGCCCTTGATCGGAATTGATGGGATGGTCCCTTGCTTGCTTCCGGAGAGTAAATTAGTTTTTTTCCCTCCACGTGGTCATACGCAGTTTGTACTGTTTTTTGACAATAAATTTATTCAAATTATTTATTGTTTTAAGGATAATAGATTTCTGCACGACAATTAAGCATGATTTTTAACTGAGATTTTGTGTACGTTTCTCTGAAGTCATTTGAGTGGAATTCCTGTACTTGAAATAGTTATGGGAAGGATTTGTGTGCAAGTTATCTACTGTTGTTTAATTTGGAATGCTAGTTTGTTGTATTTCCTGCTTTTCTCTGCATAGGTCTTTTGAATATTGACATCATTGGGGATTGCAGCATCTATGATGAGTATTTTATTTAATTTATCAATGAGAGTTAGGTCAGGTCTGTTGCATTGCCGGTTAATATGATTGCCGTGGTAAAAATTGTTGTTGTCATTATATCGGATCGGTGGAATAGCGAAAGTGGGGTTGAGGATCAGTTGTCAAGAGATCGGTGAGTGGAGCGAGAGATTGAAGCTTCCTGGTTATTCCGGCGTAGATAATCGTAATGAGCAAGAGTTGTGCAACAAGATATGACATATTATATTGTTTCGCTGTTGGTATTACACGTTATGCGTGTGACACTCTTTGTGGTAGGTTGTTTAACTATGTGCTCTAAGTACTTTCTTGTCGGTATGACTCCATCCTGAAATAC
>NNCF01127697.1:0-51470 GCA_002313205.1 Laupala kohalensis | reverse complement strand
ACTCCCCAACAACTCTTAGCCAAACAATCTTCTAAATATTCCCTCCAATATTGCCTCTTTCGGTCTATTATTCTTGTCTTCTATTCGCTTCGCTTCTTTCTGTATACCATCAGTAATGCGTCCACTGACATTCCTTTTTTTCCCTCTTCTATATGTCCGTAATAGTTTATACTTCTCTTTTTTAATTTTGGTCAGCTCTGCCGTCTACCATCTGCGACCTTGGCAAGCCACTTTTCCGTTTACCGTTCATGCCTTCAGTAATGTCAACTGTAATTTGTCCACGGCGTGACTTATCTCTGAGCTTATTTCTTCTTTCTCTCATATTCCCCTTTCGGCTATCTCTTGACTATATTCTTCCCAGTTCTTTATTCTGAGTTTTGGTTTGTGGTCTCTCATCAATGGTTCCCGTCCCTGTTCAATTTCGCAAATTATTCCTTTATGATCACGTTCTATCCGTGTATCAAGCGTCTCCACCTCTTCTCGGCGTAAACAATTGGTCATAGTGTAATCAATTAGCGATGTCTTTCCCCGTCTTTTAAATGTCATTCGTCCGTACTCATTATCTATTCTCAGGTTATTTTCCATTACAAATTTTTCGAATATTTTCCCTCTTGTATCAGTAAGTCTGTTACCCCATAAGTACGCGCACTGCTGTCCATAAATATCGCAATCATGAAGTTCTGAAATAATTTTATAACCATCTCCAACTGGTCTAGGATATCTGATATAGTCGTTCCGTAATTACAATACACATATATCAAACGTAATTGAATCACTCCCTTTTGTATTATTGCGGCTTGCATATTATCTGTACATAATCCTGATAAAACCTTACCTTATCTCCTCCGATAGGACGTATATGGTTGCCCACGGTTTATGTTGGTTAATTTTTCGAACCTTTAAAGGAAGATGACATGATTGCCCTCGCAAAGTGTACGGTTCCTGGATACAGGCTACGTCGATTTTTTCCCGCGCCAATAAACTGAAAATTTCTCGTGATCCAGTTACCCTCCTTTGCATCTTTTGCTGGTATACCCGTAATGTGTCGCCCCTTTTTCTACTTGCCATAATCTATTGTTTCTTTTAACTGACGCACTGCCGTAGTATATTCTACGCAATCTGTGCTTCTTACAGAGTGCTCTGCCATTTTCCGTTTCCTCAAACAGTTGGAACAGCGTGGTGGTTTTAGTTTCGGTGTACGTTCTTAAACAATATGTCCTCTGACCCCGCAATGGCCGCACGACTCCACGATATGACTGTAAGTTCCAGAATACTTTTCCCTTTTCGATTGTTCTTTTATACGTTTTTCCTTCCACTTCCGGCACCCAGTGATTTCGCGCTTTGTCCCTGGTTCCAATTTTTTAATAACTTTTATTACATTGTCTGTTCCCGAAAAGTTCTGCGCAACTATCCCCTATGAAATCGCCCAACTATCCCCCAACTATGAAATTGCCTTCTTCTACTCCGTTCTACATCTTTCACTATCAGCATAGGGCGTCGTCGATATGTGTCCCACCATGTTACTATACGTGAATCCTTCACTACTTCCTGCAGTATTTTTACTTCTTTGTCCGTATCTAGCACCAATAGTAATTTGTTGTCTCGTGTCATTCGTTTTGCCGTCGCATTTAACGTAATATTTTTCCTTTTCAAATCAGAATTTAGGTTTTTTCCACGTCTTTCTTACTTGTACCCTCTCCTTTCTATTCCTCTATTACAATTCGTTTTTCTCTCCCCTCAAGCATTGTTTTCCTTAACTTTGTTTCCGGTTCTAATAATAATTTTCCCTGTGTCTTTTTAGTGTTACGTCATTTTAGTTGTGAGGTTCTGTACGTGTTCTTTCACTGCCTACACCTTGTTTGCTACTTCCTCTTCTTTTTCATGTCCCTGCTGCATCAATGACTCTACTTGCTGTGTGATTCGAAATTCCATCCCCGTTGTATGTTCTCCATCTGCTCTGTTAACACGTTTATAAAACCTCCAGACCGTCCCAATAGGACATTTTCCATTTTTCCTAATTTTTTATTTAGTATTTTGTCTATTCTAATGCGAAATCGGTGTTCCATCTCCTCAAATTTTGTCTTGTTTATTTCTTCTTTCCTTCTTAATTTTTCCTCCAAATTCTCAAATTCTTCCTTCATGCGATCCGCTGCCTCCCGTAACTTTTGTGCCAAACCTCCCGCGCTCCTTCGTAATTTCTCGTCCCCAAGATATTTACCACCTTTCCATAATTCACTCGGAACTTATTCCGCTTCCCTCTCTTCCATGTGAAAGGGCTAATCGCACTGTCCTGTCTTCTTCTTCTTAATTATCTTCTATAGTTATAAAATTTAACGACCTTTTTCAGGCCCTCATCAGGTGATGACGTAAATAAGGTGGTATCTTGTATGAAGCGTTGGGTGGATAAATAATACCAGTGTCTATCAAAGTTCATTCAATTTTAATAAAATATACATAAAATATAAATATAATGTACAAGACCTCGTGTAATAAAACATTGTAAGAATTTTACAGTTTTTTACACAATATTGAATGTGCATATTTTTTAAACGTTGTTAGTCAGTTTTCCCGGATTATCACGTTTTAAGAGTATTGTGACTGAGAAGAATTTAGTTTGCAAGAAGAATTTAGCTGGAGATGTAGTGAGGGTTCACCACTTATCTGATCATTGAAGTCTTCTGAAATTCCACAAGTTGAGGTATGTAAATAAAAAAGTTTCTAAGAGCCAAAATGTATTTTTCTCGAAAAAAAAGTCATCTTAGCAACGCGAATGCTGTGGTAATCGGTTAAGTGCCTCGATTTTATTGCTATGAGGGTGAAAAAATGATGTTGGCGTGTACGTGGTCATGCTGTTAACATGGGTTCCGTGCTTCGTGCCGAGCTCCATGCCGTGAGTGCCTATGGGCAATAATATTTGTTATCGTTTGGAGCGAGTGTCGTTCCTTTACAAATGTTTAAGTAGGTAGATTATGTATTTGTGTATCCAAATTCAATGGTTCAACTTGACGGTTACATTTGCTTTTATAAACCTATAGCAATAGAAATATAATAAAAATTATTTTAAAAATAAATTTATGATATAAAATATTTTATAATGGTATTCCTTGAGTTATTTCATTGAGTTTCTCCTATTATTCATACTGGTCGTTTATAGTGTATTGTGTATCAGGCAATATCAATCGGATAAATCGATATTATAGAATATTTTTCTCCTATTGTTCATAGTTTTTTAGAAATCCGTCGTACTTCATGTAGTTTTTGTGAATCACACATGCTAATTAGAACATTCTTCATAGTTTATTATATAGAACTGTGAATATTTGCTCGTATAATTTTCAATATACATATCGCCATCTTACAACCATAAATATTTGAGCAAAACGCAGTCTACAGATTTCGTAGTCTGATTTGTGTGATGAAAAATATTTCATAGAAACGTCTTTGCTCGGGCATATCGTTACTCAAAAGTCGCGTTGGTGTCATTAAATATTAACCTCTAATATTATTTCTCAATATAAAAGTTCTTCTAAATATCACCAATGTGTATTGGAGCAGAATATGGATTCGTCATTTAAGAGAAGTAATTTTCCTTCTAGTCACGTTTGGGATCAGGATCAATGACCGTAATGACGAGAACGTTTGCGAACGTGTCAGTCTTACGGGATAGAGGTGTGAGGTATTGCGGTCTCTACTGCTGGTTGCTGTAATGTTTGTGGCATACGTGTTACGAACAATGGAGTTCATGATCTCATTTTTCTTCCAGTAGTGGTGGCAGTATTGCGTACCAATAACCTGTAGCTCTGATGATGTCATTCCGTCTGGTAATCGACCTAAATGTCTCTAAGATATGCGGATATTTTTCGTGACTCGCCGATATGACAACATGTATTAAAGCTACCAAAGAATCCTTCTATCATCGCGGATTAAATGTCACCTCAGTATTTTGTGTATTCGTGGATGAAGTACTGGTATATCGTATGAATTTTGGTTCAATAATATTTCATAACCTCAAAGTTAAAAAAAATATACTTACGAAATAGAAGCTTATGAGAGGAGTATTGATTGAAGTATTTTACAGACTGATTCTCAATGTGTATATAAAACTGTGTTTTTTATAAAAATATGTAAGACTGAAATGCTAACCATTTAATTTTCTATAATAGTGTCATACTTTTTTATCTTTTCAATTTAATATTTGGTAAAGTGCTGCTTTCGGATCACGGATACAAATTAGTGAAGGATACAAATTTATTATTTATCATTAGTAAGAGAAAGGAGATGTAGATTTCATCAAAATCTCAAAATGGATGTTTTTTGTATTTTAAAATTTATCAACATGATATATTAAACTTTTGTGCCACTTATCTGCAAAACCACTGTTTGGAAACCCTCAGAATATTTCGATCGTTAGTGCTGGTATATTATATTCGTGTCTAAATCAAACCACTAGAATATAACTAAAATTTATCATTCCATGTATTTAAAAAGGATATTTATTTTGTTATGAAGTTAGTATTGCTAGTATTTTTTGACACGTACGTAGGTCTGAAGCTGAAAAATATTAATACTCGGCAAGTCAAATAAAATTAGCAAGAATTGAATCCAAATCATGAAAATGTATTGGCAATATTCCCGTCTTCTATCATAGCTATATTTTAATTTTGTGCCCGACCTTTAAGAAGAAATTTTCGAGAACAGAAATAGTTGTTGAAAAGTGAGTAAAAATTAACTCTTTAATGATTATGAATGTTCTTTTTCTGTGTGTAGGTGCTGGGCGTGAATGTCTTGAGTTCGCGCGTGCAGTCTTACTTCCGGGACTTGGTGCGTGACGCCCTATCGCATCGAGAGCGTCCTTCGGCACCGAGGGAAGGACCTGCTGATATGCTGCAGAGGATGGTAGATGCACGCCGAGGGCTGCCGGTAGACACACCAATCACCATCCCAGACGCTGTGAAAGACTCAGAAACCGCATGCAACGGAAGATATCCAACCAAAGTCTCACGTAATTAATTCCATTATACCTCTGTTTTAAGCATATTATTTAACTTATTTTCCCCTTTCTTTTTGTACTTTTCTCATGAACCTCTCCTCTCGGTGTTCTGTATCTTTCCGTTGAATTCTTCTTGAATAATCCTTTCTCTCAGTTTCGTTGTCCTATTACCTCTTCTTTGACCTTCAATTCTAGCTATCGTATCTCTCTAGTTCTATTCTCTTTCCAAGCTTCTATCACTTGTTTCTCCTCATTCATTATCACCCAGAATTTCTTATACACTGTTCCTCTCTTATCTACCTCTCTCTCTCTCTAATCTGTTATCTTTTTTTAGTTTAAACCATAATTCATCTTTATCTATTTTGCGCAGATCATTTAGTTCTTTGAATAATGTACGAGTTGTAATCTTTTTATCTTTTATTAATCCGTTCATTATGAGAAGTGTTCAATAACTGTCCAAACTCTTACTATTTACAGATCTTAGCTTTTTATTTTGTTTTTAATGCAACATAAGCATGGTTAACTTAGAATTGTTTTGTTGTCGGATCATAAATTTCCACAATTTATTAACTCGAAGGATTTATTGTTTTTGTTAGAATTTATGCAGTAGTTTAGCTGTTTGAGTACATTTTTTATTATACGAATGGGAAGAGTAGTTAAAATGTTTTAGAATAATGAAAAACAAACTTCTGCATTTGAATCATTATACAATTATTTTAACTAGATGAACGAACATCACAATACAGTTTTCACTAAAATTAGTGAACTAGTTGAACTAGTGAGCCTGTTTCCGGTTTTTGATCCCTGTAAGCTGTAGAATCCTAAGTGTGACAAAAACCATCGAGTGGAGTTCTACAATTAAAGTCAATCACGTATAAAAACATCGAAAAGACAGCATGCTGTACAACATTTCTCAAAGGAAATATGCGCAGAAGAAATTGAGAAACATGTCTCAAGTTCTTCTGCAATATGCGTTCTTACGTTCACAGTGTGATTTGCGAGTTTTACGCAGGCGTGTTTAACGACCGGAAAATATTTCTCTCACTTAACGCACTTAGTGGACATAAAATCTTATAGAGTAGAAAGGAGATGCCTGTTTTAAACTGTTGGACATGAAAGTCATACCACCATTGTACAAAAATTTGAAATTTCGAAAGATGTTAACATGAATCCTTCAGAACTCGCAAACAAATGAACTGTCCATATGGTTTAATACAATCTATGAAACACTAAAGCAGTTGCATGCTTTCATAAATACCAAAATATTAACATGAATATTTAAAAACGATAAAGAAAACAGCATTAAATTAGAATTGTGTAAATTCTTAGCGAACATTTTATCTATTATCTTTCTTCATTTTCCTTTCGTTTTTCTGAAGCATGTGTTGAGATATGTTGTTGGAAACAGCGAGCAGAGAATACTATAGAAACGACTAAACAAGCATATTGTTTTGACAGTGGTGAAGCCGATCTTGACGTGAAGCCGCCATATTGAGTGGACCATAATGTCAGCTGATTGCTGTCATATACGTATATTTTCTATGCATTTTCATCAATTATACCAAGCTTTTAATAATGTTATTTTCCAATCAAATTACCTTAGACTTCAGTATACTTCGTTTAGAAATATATTTGCAATAAAAAACAAGTTATTTGTCTAAAGATGCAAGAAATAAATGAATCTAAGTATCTAAGACATTATTAAAATTGAACCGCAATACTTTGCAACAAACAACACCATGATAGTAAATGATACAATGGGAAAAGCACCATATGACCATTGATATTCCTAACTTACACATGATGCCCCGCGTGCGCATGAGCTGTCATTTTACAAGCGAAAACAAACAACAAAATAGATTTTATCTTATAGATACTTTTTTCTCTTTGTAACAGTTTTAACATTTATTTATTCGTTACATACTAAACGAGTGACCCTCTCGTTTATATATAATTTATATATATAATTCATTTTATACATATTAAATTAATGATTCCTCTTTGTATTGATCAGAAACAGCGTTATTTACTTATGGTACACAACAACTGCGTTCGTAAGATTCATTGGTTTTTCTCTTTCCAGCTCTGTCGGACGATGACGTCACCGCTCAGCTAATGATGTTCTTCTTGGCTGGCTACGACACTGTGTGTACTACCCTTTGTTTCCTCACGCACCTTCTGGCCGTGCATCCGGATGTGCAGGAGAAAGTGAGCAAAGAGATAAAAAACGCTCTCACTGCCGCTGATAACAAGCTCAGTTACGACTTGCTACAGAATTTGTCGTACCTCGATATGGTAATCTCTGGTGAGTTCCATGTTTTGGTGGGTACAGGAATGAAAAATACCAGTCAAAATGCGCCTGACCACGTGGATATCTTAAACTATATTATACGTCACTAGCAAGACATTAGAAACTAGTTATAAAATGATTTAAGAAATGATACACTAGTGGTGTTATAACGCTTAAGCAAGTTTCGTATTAATAACATAATTTATAATAACAGAAGAACAAAATAATTTATAATAAGGTTTATATAAAAACAAGAACAATTTTCATTCTAAAATAAAATATAAGCCTCATTTTAAGCTGATGAAGATATTTAATCGAATATTTCATGAGTTTTTCATAAGTAAATATTTTTATTAATAATACAATGTATTATGTCTGAATAAATTATGATAAATACAACAGAATCAACGACCTCATTTTGACAGATACGGTTTATTGTCAATCAACATCTATATAACGTTTTGGCCCCGACTGCCCGATACTAATGACTTATCATCAGGCAACTTAAGATTATTAATTGCCAGATGATGCCATACAGCGGGGGTCGCAACGTTGTGTAAATGTGAATTGACAATAAATCGTATCTGTCAAAAGAACATCGTTTATTTTATTTTATAATTATCAGTCGATTCAATTTTTCATTTCTAAGTGACTAGTAAAATATTTGCTACAATGTTTAGTACTTAGTACCAGACATGGTCGTGCCGACAACGCATCTTCCAACTATTGTCACTGTGTTCCGAATATACTGCGCGGTTTGACATAAGGATATAAAAGGAAATCTGACGATTATTTTGAGGATTACTTTGTGCTTGAAAAAAGGGTATAGAAAGTGTCCTCTCTGCTCTTCATCAGCACAAAATAAACTTGTTTATTTCGAGCATGTAACAACGATCATTAAACTATTAAATAAAATTTCCGTATTTCTTGTGGATATTTTTAAGAATGAGTCTTAGAATGGACTGTCTCAATTTTTTGCGCATTATTTCTATAAATAAATTTTAATTCGTGGGGGCTCACGTTTTAAGAAAGTTCTAATTTTATTTTGTGAGCATGTGATGTTTAAAGCATATGATTTATTTGGGAAAATATTTTTGATTGTAGTGTCGTGATTTCAGGTCAAGGTGATATTAACAAGTACTGTGTGTCTGTCATGAAGCTAATCAATCTACGAATAAGTTAAAGCAGAAGAATAATTCTGAGTATTTGAATGGCAACAAAAAATGTCTTACCATATTTGCTAAGCAACACGTTATTTATTAAGTCAGTTATCAATGTTGAAGTATCTGTGTGAAGTATAAACAATGTAACGTTCCCTAAATAAACTCGTTGAGTAAATGTTTGCAACACACTCTGTAACGAGTGAGGGAGGTTCATGAGTAAATAGTATTGGGGATTTCAAGGGATTTTAACACCTGGAGAGCGTAAACCAAGTGCCAATGGTGTTGATCCGTAAAATAACTTATTTTCATAGTATTTACAGTTGTCTTTAGTTTCTAATTAGAGAAAATATTTTGTATCCTGTTTCTAAGCATTTTTCGTCGAAGACTCACTCCTAAGTATAAATAAAGCGTGATTGTCAGTTCCCTGTTTGCTCCCATCCACTTCTACTCCCCATACAATCTGGTAACTCGCCAAATTTTCTAAAAATTTTAAAAAGGATTTTTTAATGTTGAAAAAAAAGAGGCAAAATAAGAAAACGTTCTTTTAGGAAAGCGTTTAATATATGGGACTGTATTTTTCCTTTTGTGTGACAATTAAAATACACTTTTAGAAACAATGCAATAGATTTGGATAGAAGCTCTGCGTCACTTACGAAATAAATCAAATTTTCTCTACAATATTAATAATATCTCATTCAATTATGTCCAAATATTAACTTTTCCAATAAAATATTGCTCTTCTCCACTCTCTGTAATGATACTCCACACAATGTTATATGAAACGTTCGCATGGTTTCTAGAATTTTTGAAGTTATGTTACTTTTTTGTGCTGAAGGTCTTTCATTATGTCAGTATGCATTCGGATGACACTTTTGGATGCCTATGTTTTATTTATTAAAATGCGTTACTGAATGAAATACATAACTCATCCATAAAATAATATTTTCGTCCATTTATTCAACTCTAAAGTCCAATATACTGTTTCAAATAAAACCACCCATTATATTTGAAAGTTAAATTGTGAAAGTAATATTCGAAATATTCAAAAGTGGTTTAAAAGTATATAAAATACATCGAAAATATTTCTGTATCTTTAACGCAGTGTGTGTGTATGTATACTTTATCCGCTTATATATGTTGATAACCACTAACAATTTCGAGATCATTAAAATTTTGGGATTGATATTTGTATGAAATCTCAGTACATGACAGTATAATAAAATTCAGAAATGACTTCCAATATACTAAATATATTCTTTAGTGTGAAACAAATAATAATCACATGGTGCTATGTCTGGTTCTAGAGACGCTTCGTATGTTCCCGCCGAATCCCGTGGCCGGTCGTACGTGCACGCGCACTGCAGCGATAAGGGGCTCATCACGACGTTCCGGCTTTGTCCTTCGTCCTGGAGAGGCCATTTGGATCCCTATCTACGCATTCCACAACGATCCTGATTTCTTCCCAGAACCAGACAAATTCGATCCCGAACGCTTCAGTGAGAAGAATAAGCAAAAAATAGTTCCTTACTCATACATTCCCTTTGGAGCAGGACCACGCAGTTGTATAGGTAAGAGAGTTCCCTTTCTTTTGTCGGTAGAATCAGTTTCAGTTTTAGTTTTTCATTTGGTGTTCATCGGGGTAATTCATTGTTGGGAACCACTTCTCCGGGGCAGTGGAACTCCCTTGGAACAAGTCAACTCCAAACTAGAGACTGTTGGAAAAATGTATTGGGCACAATCGTCCGAAAGTGTTAAATGAGCCTTCTCAATACTAATTACAATACCTCCCAGGTTAAAACTTTACTTATCTTTCATCTAAGCTTAAGAGTATACGAAGATCTCCAATGGGCCTAAAACGATTACTTGTGTTAAAGAACTGCCATTTTTGCGGGACTAACTAGTATGATTTATAAAACGAGAACTTCTTCAACCAATGATTCGATGAAATGTTCTTTTTACTACTATATTAAAAAATAATGTTTGACCGACGACAACTGGCATTAGAAATGTCAAGTCGGTAGGAGGTCGCTAAAAACGTTGAACAAACGCGATATTTATAGTTTTCTTGACTTTTGTATCATTTAATGGGACATAGTGATCGGATACTAATGCGTGCATTATTAATGATGCATTTCATATGTAATAAATATTCACCTTCTGAAATAATACAACATTAATTTAAAACTAATCACAACTAATTTATTTTTTCTTCCAGGAATGAATTTTGCCATTATGGAAGTGAAGGTCATAATGGTGCATCTGTTATCTGCATTCGAGATTAAGGTTGTCGACAAAACTCCCATACCACTCAAATTGTCGAAGGAGTCTTGTCAAATGAGTGTCGACGATGGATTTTGGGTTGGAATTAAGCCCAAACAAAATCCAGTTCAAATTTCTGTATAGTTCAAAGAAGATTACCCATTCATATGTTACTCTAATAAATTGTTAAGAATGCATAAAAGTCAGTTATTTTACAAAATAGACTTTTGGTTATTTAAAAAAAAATCCATTAAAATTGTTCTTTTGCGAAATATCCAAACCTATCTGGATAAAGCGGTAAATTATGAAACTTCAAAAATAATGATTTTTATTGTGAACGATTCAGTTGTAGGTGTTACATATTAGTACCCGAAAACCTTTGATATCGTATGGAATTTAAATAAAATTATTTCGGTCACAGAGAATTTGTAGAAAGATATTTTCCATGTTTTAGAACTTTCGTCCATGATTGTTTAGGCGCGTAAAGAAAAGTCTTAAATAAACCAAAATATATCCTGTACAGGCAGATTTCATATTTATATTGAAAATAAATATATTTTTAGGAATTATGCAAATACTTATTTTTAAATTTTGGCAAGGTTCCATGAAAAATTTGATGTTCACAATAACACAGAAATATATAATGCAATTGAAGATAATGTGGATATTAAGCAATGAATTTTTTCATGATGTAGCGAAAGTAAGAACAAAATTTATTTGGAAATTTTCATATCTTAGGATATATCACTTTAACTAAACAGAGGGTGATGTAACTAATAATTATTATTTAAAAAACATGTGAAATTTATCACGTACGAAGCCTACCCATTGTTTTGTATATTAGCCAGATCTATGCATTCAAATAAAATTTATTATTTCAACAATAACATACATTTACGTTCATCACTGATAGTGCTCCAAAATCAACCACAAAAAACTCAGTATAAGAAAACGTATGTTAATGTGTAAAAGATGGAAAAATAGTGTACAATATTTCGGTGATTTCAGCTGAATGTGATGTGCATTGGTTATGAAGTAACAGATGCGTGGATGAATGATACGTGAGAGCTATTCATGTGATAATGTTCTACTTTTTTCAAATTTCCTTTGTTCATGTGATATTCTTTGTAAGATTGATGTTAAGTGTTAATGGGAATAAAGTTACATTTGTCATGTTTTAATATTGTTTATTTCTTTTCTGCATTAGATAAAACTATTTCACAACCAGGTATTTTAAAAGAATTGCTGGAATTGACGAATTGATTATTCTCTGGTACGAAAACAATAGCAAATGAATTAATATTTAAAGAAGTTTATGATAATATATGGAAAAATGTGTTTTTTTATCTGGGTAAAATGTCATACTCGTATATTTTTGTTCTTTCAAATATATAAATAAATCTGAATCTTTATTGTTAGTGAAAAATAGGTCATACTTTAACTTCCGGGAAACTTTATCGAATACGTCTTATAAAATATATTTTAATTTTCCATAATTTTAAAACAGTATACCAAATATTCAATAATATATGGATTTCAACACATTATAAAGACGTCGAAATAAAATTCCACTTAAAATGATTAACGTGGTAACTGTTTATTTCAGTATTATAAGAATAATTCCACCGTTGGAGCTCAATTTCAACGGATTTGACTTCACGATGGTATATTTGAAAGTGTCTCTGTACTAAAAATAGAATAAGTATTCCCGTTTTTTAAAACTATTTTGATGCAGACTAGTGCCTATATCAGGTCAAATTTTTAACATTATCACGTCATTGAAAAACTTATGTCCTCTGTGTTTTCATGAATTCGGAAAGTAGCGATAGAAATGTAAATATGTATCTAAATAATAAACGAAGCTATTTATAATTTTCTAATTTAGTTCGTGAAATTTAAAAAGAAAGAGTTGTGAAAAGAACTAAAGAAGTACTATATGTTGAAATTCAGAACTAGAATGTTAATTACCTCTCTCTAACCAAACAGATGGGTTTCCTGGCTATTTTCATTTGTAAAAATTCCTTGGCGTATGGTGTGTATATATTAAATTTTAAGTGTTATCCATCTAAAACGTTCCACTACGAGCCCCGACCTATGTTGGCCTATGCGTAAATAGTCCTGTCCTTAGCACATTTCGATTTCATTTACTCAGCCGAAGGGCCGAAAAAGCATTCCGTCAAGTGTTGTACCAGTCTTAGACGGACATCGTGCTCTCGTAACTCGTGATATCATCGTTAATGCTCTACTTGCTGGAAGCTCACATTGCCAGTGGGTTGTTCCTTCTTCTTAGGCCAGTTCCGCGCCAGGAGATCCTTCAACCACGCCTCGGACATGTTCCACTGCTTTTCAGGTAGGCCTGCGTCGGGTCAAATTTCTAATAACCGTTCGCTAACAGAAATGGTGTACAATGTTGCCTTGTATTGTTTACGAACAATGCACAACACACATGGCTAGATAAAATAAATCTATATATCCTGTATCTTATTTCCAGAAGAAAACTTTTCGTAATTATCCATTTTATTACGTCATCCAAATTGAATTACCACAAATAATTTATCATTGCAAAACTAGATTATGGACGGGAACGGACTTAAAACCTTATATTTTAACTCTACACTATTTCTTTTATAATTTGTTGATGAGTGTTGAAGATATCGTCACTTCAACTGTAGTCACTTCGTGTCAATGAGAACTTGAGACTCCGGAGCAGCAAACTGAATCATCCCGTTTCTATGGTGTAGAATTGAGATACTTTCCTTCCTTTGTATTTATTCCTTTATCATATGAGATCGGCAAATGTTGTACACTTGGTACATCAATGTATCGAGAAAATTCAGACACCACTCATTCGAAGTCCCACGGTATAACATAGATTCTCGACATATGGAGTGTCCCAAAGAGCTGAGAAGTAACTTCCTAACAGTTACTTCTCAGCAGTACAGTACTTCACATTTATAAAACAATGATCAGACTAATTCTACGCAAGACCAATCTGCGGTTCCGCAGCAAAAACACATTATGAAAATGCAAACAATTCAAAACAAACAATTAAGGAACATAACCATGGCACCTTGGTATATTCCAAACACTCTCATTCTCACAGAACTAGGTATTTCATCAATAAATATATATTTTCTGCTACACGCAACACGATTTTACAGCATAATAGGTAAAATATCCCTTGCACAACACTGCAAATTTGGGAAACAAGAGCTTCCAACAAGCAGAATAAAATGAAAACTTCCCAGGCAATTTTTTAATCTCCAATAACCATGCTGGAGGTCGTACGTGCACTAATATTAACATTATTGGAATCATACACCAGAAATTGTATTAACAATCATTTGTAATCTTGTAATATTGTACACCAAATCTCAAATGTAAAAGCCTTCCACGACAACCTTAGGCTATTATGGCCAGTGTTGGAATGAATGAAAAAAACAACTACCTTCATTCCCACTTTAACAAGGTGAATACTTACAGTAATGAAGACTTCCATCAATAATCCAGAATTGATTATACATATTGTAGAAGATAAAAAATTGACTTTATTGTCTTTGTAGTTCGTACTTTGCGGTTACGTGTTAATTAACTTGCAAGGAATATTCTATGTAATGTATAGGTAATGTTATAACTTTCTTGCCATTACAGGTGGTACAATAATATTACACAATTGTACCTGTGAACTCATACATTTGTTTGTTTCACACTAACAGTACTAAATGGATTTCAGGGAACGAATTTCAACGAGATTTTTCTTGGTCTTGCTTCTGAGTTTGGGGAACAGGACTAAAGATTGAATAAAATTAAAATGAAACCTGCAAGTTTGGCGTAAAAGTTTAAAATACCAGAAAGGACAGTTACTGATTTTTTCGCATGTACAGATACAAATGTAAACCGGTGGACATTCTTTGGAATGACTTCTACTTAAGAACAATTGAAATTGATAATCCCAGATTTGTAATTCTGCAATTGTGATAATGTAAATCATTGTAATTGTAAACGAAACACGATGCTAGTGTATTACATCACTAACAATCCTCCTTTGTAATGTTGGGAAACAAATAGCTCATAATGGGGAATCGATGTTATATGGACCAGGAAGAAAAATATACAATGGAGCCTCTTTAACTCTAACTTCAAGGGCACGGTTATAATTTCGAATTAATGAGTTTTCGAGTTATAGAGGACTTCGAGATAAGGAGTTTTTAACTTTACCAATTTCGACTTATAGAGGCATATGTTATTGAAGTCATTAGAAAACAAGAAATTCGACTTACGAGATTTATTTTACTACATTTGTGTTGTACATAATTACATGAATAAATATTATTTTATGGTAAAGGAACAACATGAAAATATGCACATACTAAAAGAACTCTGCTATTTTCTTTTGAGTCAAGGAATTAACACATTATTTGTCAATTGTATTTTTGATTGCAAAAAAGGCACTAAATATATTGTCCTCGATATCACAACATATTTCAATGAAAGTACGAAATCATTTCATGGAATTGGTTATTGACAACGAAACTATTGCTTGGAGTTCAAGTATTGCGAAAAGAATTTCGATTTACAGAGGCCACAAAGTTTACAAACTGCTTTTTCGAGTTATAGAGTCCGCTAGATTTGTAGTTCGAGTTAGAGAGCGTGATATGTATGGATAGTACATCTTAAGGAAATCACATTCAGTTCCAGTTACAGGGTCTAAATAATTGGAGTTGTAGGGTTTTTTGTACTTCAAAGGAAAGGAATGGCTAATTTATTCGTCTTAGAGAGGATTTCGAGTTAACAGGTTTTGAGTTAAAGAGTCTTCACTGTATTTAAAATAGAAATGTATTGTGTAATTTACTGCATGAGGATAAATTAAAAACGTATCATAATCATAGTCAAAATTAAATCATATATTATCGGTTTCTCTCGTTTCGGCAAAGGACCACGATGACGAGTGCTAGTAAGGCCCAACTCTAAGTGAGTTTACTCACTGCATCCATCGTGAAACAATTTTGTGGGAACTGCGTCTAGATGGAATCTAGATTGCCGTATCGGAGTATTACAACTGCGGTGGTAAGCTGCAGAGGGTAAACTTTTCAATCATGAAAGCTAATATGAAGTCAAACCAAGAAGTGAAATGCTACAATTTTTTTCTGGCTTCGAAGGGAATCGAACCCGGGATATTCTCCGTGTCAAGCGAGCGCGCTAGCATTATTATCTATTCATTCGATGTGCCAATAATTTTAATCGGTGCTACGTATCACAGTAGGTCATTTTTATGACCATTTTTACTTGTATCTAGAAATTTTCAACTATCAATTTTTCGACATCTTTAAAGCAAATTTAAAAAACATTATATCAATAAAATTTGCTATGAAAGTATATTTTATTTATTTAATGATTTCATACAACAATTTATTGTTTACATGTTATTCATTTTATTTAATTTATTATTTTCCAGGCAGTATGCTCGGTGGTGAGTTTCATCCCCTGCCGCTATTCCTCGCTCCAACTATGTTCTGGGCTGGTTATCTCCCAGGCATCGAAAACAATTTGTCGTTCCCATAAAAGCATCGCAATCCAAAATTCTCTTATACGGAAAACTCGGGATAATATTTTATATGGTGATGTGAGCAGGGTATAAATAAAATTGAGTCAACACCATTGAGTCAATAGCTGCACGATGAAATAATTTTGTATTATTTGTGCTTGTTGTATTATTACAACGCTAATTATATATAAAGCTCTTTTTAAATATATTTAAAAACAGCTATAGATATATGAAGTTGAGTTATAAGTTTCATTTTTTAGATGTGTCGTAAGGAATAATAATTTGCTGGGAAAACCTAATTTGTTTAAAGAATCGAACAGATACTCCTTTAAACGATATTTAAAAGTTTAAATATACCAGCATTTGCATCAAGACAAAAAATAGGAATGAAAGTCATCATTTAAAATATATCATGTATGAGATAATTTATTCCATATATTATTATGATGAATCTACTCCATTAATTTTTTAAACCAATACAGAAAATCCCATCTCTGCCAAGAGAGTAGTTGGGAGAGAAATTATATTATAACTAAAAATAAAAAACAATATTTTTAAAGAACGTATTTTGAGATTTTGAATAGGATCCATAGTTATTTTCAAATTAGATCATCAGAATAGAAAAGATAATTGAAAATAGTTTGCTCTTAAATCTTGCAAGGTATAAGATTTAAGATTCACATCGTATTCTTATATATTATTTAAAGCAAACGTGCTTGATTCAAAGTAAGCAAAAACAACATTAAAACAACTGAAATATGTTATTACTCCTACAAATCTATCACACATTAAGTATGTTAAATTGTAATAGTTCAAATATTTATCTCTGAAATTATGAACCTGATTAATATACGTTGGTTTTAAAGGAGCAATAGAGAAGCGCGGACACGTTTCCCATCTAGCGCATTCTTTTGAGTTATTGCTGAAATACGTAACCGACTAACGTTCACGTTCCACATTCCTTACAATCAATCAAGTTCTTGGAAAACCTCGGACGCAAGAAGTTCTCGAAAGAGCCGCTGTCAGCGCTCACGTGCAGAAGCGTCGCAGAACATTTTCCTTCTGAACGTTTTCGATGAAATAAGGAATTTTTCTCATATGACATATCATAATAAACTTCTATGTTTAAGTAAAGTTATTCATTTTTATGTTCAAGTCTGGATAAATTTCATACCTGTCAATTTTGTTAACTAATTAGTTTTGATCAGCTCTGCTGAGATCGAGACGTGCTCTAGCAGGTCCAACAAGTATATGCAATTGGCAGGTAGCTCGCTTATATTCAATAATCTTTGTTAATCTCCGAAGACCAATTTCACTATTTTCCCTCTTTCTCATTTGATTTGCATTTCAGTTAGAGCTATTTCAGTTTTCTATCAAATAAGAAGATAGATTTCATGTAATGATGCTTTCCCTGTACATTGATTTTCCCTTCAATAACTGATAATAATAGATTTTTATATATTTTTGAGGTTAAATGCTTGATTTTTGTGTTCTTACCAGCAGAATTCATCACATTTTTTTACAATTCCCATATCGATTTCTAATATTATACACGTTTTTATCAAATCACACATGCAGCATGAAAATCAATTGTATTACCTGCCTCTTTACAGTGCTGAAATTCGTTGAATGTTCTAAGATGGATTAAAATTTTTTGTTCACGATTCAGTTGATTTCAGCATTCCTCAGGAAATGAAACACAATCTTTCTTAGTACACCACGTCACTTTTGTGATGAAGTTTAAATATATTATTATCCAAAATTTCTAAACCTCGAAGGATTGGGAGCTGGGTTTACAGTGGCATGGGACTAAAGGATCACACCGAACACTGCCTCCAAAGCAACGAATAAAGACGCCGGAGGTGTTTGATGTTGATTACTCCCATTTACCACTCGATGTAAATATTACCTAGAATCTTAAAACTATATTAAAGAAATATGCACCAAGCAAATTCATCGTTCCCTCTCTTCTTGTTGAAAGGTTAAAGAAATTTCCCTCTGTTTTGATATTTTCTTTCATATTTGAAAGGTAAATCTTCGCACGTATTTTAAGGTGATGAAGGTGGTGATGGAGGGAGTCGGCAAAATCTCGCACAAAGTCGTCTGAGGCCCACTTGCTCCAAATGGACAACAACTTTAATAAATATTCCTATACGAATATTGCAAGTATATCTACACTAAAGATGCAGGATCGTTTTCAAAGAAAATTAGTAGTTTAAACCAACATGTACAAGGGTTACAATAAGGATTTTTTCCTATATATAATTTTTTCCTAATAAAGTTCCTAGATTATACGTTTGCACCAATACATCCCATAAAATAAAATCATAGTTACGTAGCTCTGGAAATTCTCGATGAAGTTAAAAAATGAAAATTGTGAACATTAACATATATTTTACCACCAATTAACGACGAGACTATCGCACTGCTCAGAGTAAATGGAACCAGTATGAAATTAAGAGAGTACATTAGATGTGAACGTTAGAATGTAGATGTGAAATACAAAAAGAAAGTAGTTTATAAACATTTTACTAAGATTTCATTATACTCATATTTCTGACTGACATCGTTTAATAACATTCATAGTCATACTCTTAAGTCTGAACATAACTATTGCTTGATAGTCTGTCATGGCACTAAATGTAATTAGTGTCCTTGGAAAGTAAGATAAAAAATTCTCTTAGTTTTAATTTTTAACTGTGATAAAGGCATGAACATGCCATAATACAACAAGGTGACGTGTAGACTAGCGAGTAAAAATAGAAAAATCCGAAATCGAATACGAAGTACAAAATAGAACCAGTAAAAAAGAAAAAATACGAATACGAAACACTTGTTTTGATTTTAACTAAATCCCTTTCCTGAATGAAATTCAGAAAGCAGAAAGTTGGAAGAAGCATAGTTCATAGTAGCGTATTCGAAGTCAAAAAGTAAAGAAAACTATTTTGAATAAATGAAATAAAAGATAAAATAAAAAGCCCCGTTTCTGAGTACCATGATGTAATAAGTTACGAATTAGTTTCTATACTATATTAAATAAATAAATATATTAATATACATATATTATAATAAATATTATATATATTAATAATAAATAAAATATTAATCTGTTTCTTGTGAAGGTTCTTTTCAGAACGAAATTAGAGTGATGAAACTGAGTAAAAGTAAAAAGGATAAAATTACCAAATTAACGAGTATGAAAATGTATCGGATGTGTTCAAAAAATAAAAATAGTGGAAATATGAAAGTGATTTCTTCTAGATCCTATTGATTAAGATGAAGTATTTACATGAAACGTATTTCGATAATTGCATTTTTAAGGCACATTTTGCGCAATTTTTGACAAAAAATATTTTTTCATTGAAACGTGGAGAGCGTTAACACTGGTAAGCTTGCTGTCTCCTTTTTTGTTTCTCAGATGTCAAGCTATCTTATGCAGAGCATCACAAAGACGTTTCACTAGACGACTTTTGTGCATAGGTTCTTCGTGTTAGGTTCACGAAGTGCAATCATTTGTATAGCTGGAGTTGCGGGTCAGGAACTAGAAAATAGGGGAATGGGGACTCATGTGAATAATTCGGAATTCGCCACACAACAAACCTATTTAGATTAAACTTAATTCACAGATGAGTTTTAATGTAATACCTCATTCACTATAATGTGGTGTAGATCAAACTCTTAGCTTCTGAGGTAAAAGTATTTTTGTGTTTTCATTGAATATTCGGAGACTTTTTTGACATAAAAAGTTTGTTTTTTTTGCTCCACATTTTATCTTATAACTGAAGGCTTTAAAACAGCAATATGTCATCCTAAAATAAAACAAGATATGGACGGAAAAATTTTCAATCGAACCGCGGGGAACATTGATTCTTTTAAGGGAAATATCTTTTTCGTTAAGAAATCATTAACTTCTAGCTCAGAACTTAATTAATGCTGTTGAAACCATTGTTAGACTTACTAACAAAGATTTCTTTGCCTCGGCCTGTTTTATTTACTTTTGAAGAAATAAAACTAAGCTAGTTATTGAAAAACTTAGCAATAATTATTTGTCTAATAACATTTGTAGCAATATGTTATTTTTGCTTTAAACCTAAAAGAAAATAAGTTCCAAAATATAAAAAAATATTTCAATTCTAATGTAAAACCGTGAATTGGTTATTACCTCAGATGTAATAATGTTTTAGGATTTAAGTCGCAAGTATTATATATTTTTTATTTCAGTGATAAAAACTTCACTGCAATTTTCTGGAAACTCAAGAAGATCAAGAAAAAGTTAAAATATTTAAAGTTAAACGAATGATGTGTATTTACAAACCCAAGTATCAATACAAATCATTAGTTTCTAAATCAACCATCTTATTTTTATTCATTTCAAAGTTATTAAAATTTCTGTTACTATAGAAGGAAACTCAGTACAATAATTAACTACTATAAAGTTCATTAACGCCTTGTTTTCATACAGAGTTATTACAAGACTGTTTTTATTTAAAAATTTACTTTTTCTTTTCACTGGGCGCATTATCGTTAATGATCCTTCATGTCAACATAACCATCTCTACCTTACACAATCAGTTCGAAATCTATCCTTTGTCCTATCCATGAAATTGTCTTCTCATGTCCTCGTATGCCCCATCTATAAAGTGGTTCTTTCCTCATCTTCCTTTTTGTACGCATCCCGAATTATCCCAATCATTGTCACGTATTTCTAATATTTACTCTACATCTCTTCATTCTCCACAAAAATTTAAAGATACAAGGAGTGTAACATGTCCATATATATCCCCCTCTTCTTTAGAAGTTTGTACCGAGAAAGCAGAAAACCAAGTCGTGAATTAGATCTCCTGGATGTGCCTATGATTCTACGCAACAACGGCGCAGTAACAAGTAGGGGTAATACTAATACTACAATCATCAATACCAATATTTTTAACTTTAACACCACCGATATTTTGACCGAATTTGTTGACATCACCAGAAATTTGATGTTGACAAAAATACTCTACGTATTAAAATAAGAAATTGGTATTCACCATGATTAGGGTAGTTTAAAAAAATATATTGCCAATTAACTGTAATATGACACGCCCATTGATGAATTTTAATGAAACCTTCATCATAATATTTACAATCTTTAAGAGGAACGGTACTCTCTCCGTGTTTCGAGTTCCTGTCGTATCTTCGAGTGGGGCGCCGGTGACTAGTGAAATCATTTCCCTTCAACTTCGCATCACACATGTGGCATGTGACTAGAGGCCAAGATCGCAGTTAGTTTTGCTCATACAATCCCCCGAGCAATAGCAATAAAACCACCGCAAAGCTATCAAACCATATTCATATAAAATGCATACATGTTAATTTTATGAGCTCTTCCGGTCGGTCGATTTCACTTCGCTTCGGAATACGAGATGCTATAGTACGAAGAAAGTTCCATTGATACGACTACGAAAACGTTATAGAAGCCTGTATTATATACAGTATACGATATTGGTTACTTTTAGAATATAAGTAAATACACTACTATATAAAATGAATCTTACAGTAGAACCCCTCTTAAACGGCCTCGTATCACTCGGTCCTCGCATTAACCGGTCAATCTCGAGGAACACTTTTTTTCTATCAGCGTATAATAAACAGCTGGTAGGTTTGACGGGACTTTGCTGGAAAGTTCCTGTAAAGTGAAACAGGGTGAAACGACTTTGGGTGTGCAATGTGTTTGTGTTCTGTGGGTCAGAACGGGAGGGGTGTGGGAGTTCCCCAGTTTGGAGTCCTTATTTCCGAGTCTATTTTTCTATGAATCATTCTTTTCGTGTTCTTTTATGTATGTACATATAGTATAATAAAATGAGTTGCAATGACGCCTTATTTGTTTGTTCTTCGTGATAACCTGATAAAACTGAAGGCTGTTTTTGAACGAAAATCTATTTTTCACGGGAAGCTCGGATTAACCGGCGAAATGGGTAACCGGTAAGAGTCTCGGTCCCGATCAGAACGGTTAAAAGGGGTTTTACTCTACATACTTTCAGCGATCATACTGCTACGTAAAAGATTATTTTTTTAACAGTTAAACGTAAGACCTTCAGCAGCCGGAAACAAACAATAAATGTGGTTGAAGGAAAATAATGTAATGTACTCTGGTATCAATCTAGTAGCTAGATTATTAAAAAAATTATTATGAAAATAGCATTAAATCAGCATTGAGTAGACTCTCGGCTAACACATTCCCTATTGTCTTTTCTCACTTTCCTTATATTTTCTTGAAGCATGAGCTGATATTTATTGTGTGCGTGTTTCTATGTAAATTCTAGTTCATTTATGTTATCATGCGCGGTTTTATTCGTAATATTTTGACAGTTAAATATCGTAATAATTTTCAGTACATATCAATGGGGATTCAAGAACGATGATTTACGCAAAAAAATAAATAAATTAAAAACCAATTAAAACCAAAACCAAAGGGGGAAAATTGTAATTCAAGTACATTTTACGTTTCCTTAATAAAAACTGATCTGAAACCTTATTTAACATTCTAACAGAAAATGTACATTCAATCATATTTATGAGACTAATTTTGGATCGTGATTATACATTTATCGTTGAGTGACGAGATCTATCTCAACTTGACATTGACTAGGATGGCACTGTCATTTTACAATGTGTTCAGGGGAAATGACATGGCTGGTACTTCAATTCCTAATTTGATCTTCATTGGCTTTTAAAATCCTTTCTTATGTTCTTTACAACATCATTAGAAAGCTATTATAAACCTCCATTGTCTGTGTCAAAGCGTCTTTTTCTTCTTCGCGAGGGTAGATTTAAAAGACGAGGAACTACAGTTCGTGAAGAATTATTTGGTTGTAGGAAGGATTTCTCTCCCCTTGGGGTGGAGTACCGCACAGGTCCGTCGTTGGTGTCGGATATCATGATGGTTGTAATAGTGGTGTGATCGCCATCGGTCAAACACGGCTACTGACCTGCCCAGTCAGAACGTCCCAGTGCCCCACTTTGACTCCAGCCTTTCCTCCCGCCCCTGGAGGCTGCCAGACCCCTCCTCCACCATCGTCATCCACTCCAGCAGCGTTGCTCGCGAGAACTGTGTTAACCGGATCGCCAAGGAAGCTCTTGCGCCTCCTCCTGCCTCTCACTCCCCTGCGGTCGTAAAAGTCGTCCACATTCCACAGCGTGCGCCATGCTTCACCGCCTTCCTCGTCTCCGTCACCAACGCTTCCGCTTCGGGAGGGCTCCTCGTCACTGTCACCTGTCATTATCCAGGGGTATGAATGGACTTCGCGAGTTTAAGGTTCCAAACAAGACTTTTAAAATCTTTTTTAGTAGAGTTCAAACAAAAGATTTGAGGGAGTACGATCTAATCAGATCATTTTTAACGTGCAGTACAACACAACGTGTGTATCTTGAAACCATGAATTGTGCAGTAAGGAAAAAGTTTTTATTTGGAAGCGAAGATAAATAAATATAAATAAATTTATTGTCAAGAAAGCAGTTACAAACTACGTATGACCATGGAGCAGGACAATAAACTAACTCACTTTCCGGAAGCAAACAAGGGACCATCCCATTGGTTCTGATCAAAGACCTAAGCAGAGGTGGATTGAAAATTTCAGTACACTCTTTATATAAAAATAAAAAGTTAGCTACGTGTTATGATATCAACGGAATACCATCAAATTTGTATTAATCAAACACAAAATAATCGTTTCAAAGAAACAGGTTACATGATAGGTCAAAAGAAATGGAAATAGGTACTTTATATGAAACAAATTTAATAGCATTATGATAAAATTATTTATCTTACTATTTAAATATCTTAATATATGTAAACAAATAAATTGCCATTACCTGAATTAACAACGAATCATTTTTTAGTTTCTAGGGAGCCACTGAAGAACAGTGAGAGATTCGCTCGTTCTTATCTTAAAAAAGCTGGTTCTAAATATTTCGTCTTGTAATACGAGAGGTGCCAGCAGGAAAAAGAAGGGAAATAGAATACTTGTGCAATGCGAAAATATCCTTAAAAAAGCCATGTGTCAATTTTTTTTGCTAAATAAGTAGACAGTGAAGTCCCTATTGTCCACGAGAGGGTAATCTGCTTTGCCAATTATTCCCAACTCGGGGGTTAATTTTTAACTCACAAACAATAGAAAAGCTGTCATGCAATGGAATGCACTTTTTCCTGGAGTCGAAAGTACACTAACAGCACAAAAACACTAAAATAAAAATAAAAATACGTATGCATTTCCGATCTGACTAATTTAAGAAAATCAGAAGCGGAAGAGAACGTTGATGTCGATAATGTCGTATATTGGCTAAACTAACTATTACCCAAGATTTGAGCAAATAATCAAGAATGCAAGAAATGTGGAGCTGGGGACACGGTAAAGAAGAAAAAAGAGCAAGTACCTACTTCGCAGTCGAGAATTGCTACGAGTATACTCACTTGATTCAGTACATGGAGGAACAAGATGTTTTGCTGGGTGGCAATATTATATAGAAGAAAATTTAATTATAAGTTTACTTTTTAAAAGAAAATTTAAATGCAATAATTTTTATCTTAAATGTTTGGTTCATTGAGTAATTTGCTTACAACATTTAATAAAGTGACAAAAAATGTTGTCTTCATATCTTTTATCGGTCATTTTGACGCTTATCCTCGCACTCGGGTTAACCGCGCTGCGGTCGCGCCACCAAATTCCAAGGATAATAAGGAATTTACTGTTCAATCGATCTGTAACATCCTGTGAAAACTACATAAATGATGTATTTTTCAACTATTACTGATGGGTTTTTTTTTTGCACTTAGATTATACAACCTACCCTGTCATAAGTTGTTTTCCGCAACACAGTTCAAATACGTATTTTATAATCCGAGTCTTAAACGTTTATTTTAAGAAATTTCAAGAACATTGAGTACACCTCGGATTGATACATTGATCGACTAACCATATACCTATAGGTTTTTATATTGTTAATAATATCCTTTTAGCGACAAAAAGAGATTCACACAGGGGTAGGATACATAGGTAAATACAGGTGAAGTTTAGCGGGATGCTTTAATGCGCCTGTGAGAAGTAAAAGTTCTCAACAACATACCTCACGCAATCAAGTTATTTACACTTACGGTGAACTAATGAATATCATAATGTGTCAATAGAATTGAATTTACTTTCTACGTTATAAGTTGTCAAGAACTGTCATATGCTGTAAAGAGTGCTGCTAGAGCAACAGATCACTATGACAACGGAAACGTTTACTCTCTAGACATAGAAATACATATAATGTATTGTAGTCGAATAAATTTATATCGTGAGATTAATGTGGAAATGCGTATTTAGAAGATCCTTGATGCCAATGAAGCTGTCCTTGCAGTTCAATGAAACTGGTGACAGCCCGGAAAACTGGTAGTAGTTATTACAAACTATCTTTTTTTCGCATTGTTTTTCTTCATGCCACAGCGAAGAATGAGAAACGCCTAGAAGAGAGCATGTGCAATAGTTTTGCACTACAAGTTTAATTGAAAGTGTTTCTTTGTTATAAAAATATTCTTTGTTACCCACTCGAAACAAATCTGATGCTTCTCGATACAACGCATAAAAATTGTAATTTTGAAATAATGTGAAAATGACATTAATTTTCTGATAGTTTATGTGTAAGCGAAAAGTAAATGTCCGTAGCATTTTGTTGAGTGATTTTAATTGTTTCTTGTTTGTTTTATCGAATCATCCCAAGAAAACTAAATTTTAAATCAATGCGATGATAGACAATCAAAATGAACACTAAGAAACGCTTTACCTGATTGCGTCGAGATCAGGACCAATGTTGCCAATTTTGATTCTGTATAACTATCCATTTAATACAAATTTATTGTCTGGATACTTAAACTAATGCATCATCAAAAATTTCTGTGAATTGGTTCCTCTGATTTTTTTATCTAGGGGAGAGCTTCTTAAACTTTTTAAAACCGCAGCTTCCTTGATCTATAGATCATTATCCTACAAAATACTATAAATCATTCATCTTAAATAACTGTAAAAATTATAATATCATTCGATTTAGATTACTTTTCTGTGTCATGGGCTTTGTCAGAAAATAAAGAATATTAAATTTTAATTTATGGCAGTCATAAATTTAAATTTAGTAGGGAAATGGCAGTGTGCTATACTCCGTGACACTGCCATTTCCCTACTCAGAAAACTGGATTTAGAGGTTCAGTAGCAGAAAGGAATCTTGAGTATGAACCGTATGAAACTTCTCTCCTCTGTACAAAAATCTGTTTCCTCCATAAATTCATATAATTTGAACCATTCTTTTCCAAAGTGACGCACTTCTCAGATCATATTTTCAGATCAGAATAACCTATACTGTACACATAATTGTGTTCTCATCCTATCTTCTTTTCTTTACTCATCTTATTCATAACGTTTATTTTCATCTGCACTCACGGTTGCTTTGTAGTCGCATCCTGACCCAGGGTTTTCTCGTGTGTTGCTTGGAGTGGTGACGGATTTTCTATATGGGCTCTGTAGGCTCTGGACGAGATGTGACTGTTTAATCAGTATTTTTCTTATTATTAATCTCGCATTTAAGTTATTTAAATATTTACAATTTATGTGCAATATATTTAGAATGATTTAAAGATATACTAATGAGTTAAATTTTATTTTGTATTCCAATAAATATCAACTTCTTGATATTATGTAGAAATTGTAACAAGTAGCCAACTATGTTTATTCTTATTTTCGAGGATGGGGACGCGTTCATGATTTTGCCATGGGGCGCAGAAATGATAATTCTGCCACTGCCTTAGGGCCCTTCGTTCGTATTAATGGGAACGTTCCTAGCTTGCTTCTGGAGAGCAAATTAATTTATTGGCCTCCATATGGTCATTCGCAGTTTTTAACCAATTTAACTATGACAAGGAATTTAGTTTTTTGTTTATGCGTCCAATACTTTCTTATTCCATATAATCCAAGTCTCGTAACTCCAACCCAAATCCTTGGTAAAGGAGACTATGGACCATCAACTATAGTTGATGAACGTTAAAAAATATTCACAGTAGAACCGATAAGTCATCTACATTTTTTGTTTTTGCAAAACACAATAAAACGTTCTTTAAAGCATGGTGTATTTCTGTATGAAATAATCTTTATTCCTTTAGCATAAAACTCAAGTGGAAGCGTTAAAAACTGTTTTCACGGATGAAAAGAGTTCCGAAAGTTTTCGTCTACGAAAGAAGTAGCACAAAACTGTAAACGTTTTGAGCCTTTTTTTCTCTTGTTTCCTTTTTTAGAGTGAAACCTACTTGATTTCATTGACTGTAGATACCGGATTCGAACTCCAGGCAAAACATGCTTGAAAACGTAAAGAGGCTCATACTTTCACCGGTCAACAGCGTATCTACGCTTGTGAGTGAGCGTCAAATTGACAACCGGTTACTCGGAATGTCAGGAGATCGAGTAGTTGACAGGGTGGTTTTGGTCGGTGACTAAGTTCCACCATGTCTGTCAATTTAAATCGATGCAATTCTCCGACCAACGCAAAAAATCAATCATATCTCCATGCACCGATTAAATAACAAAGGTCAGGTAGATATTTCGTACGTCCTTTGCTAGTTGAAGTGGGTGGTGCTGTGATAGCACACCTGTGGCCATTGCAGGAGACCCCGGGTTTAAAAAATCAATAATATCATACAGAACATGTTTTCAAACGAACAGATGGAAAGGATGTACGAAGCACAGATGAGATAGATGAAAGAAAACACAAGATTGATAAAGATAAGGCGATTAACACCCCGGGTTGAGGATAGTAACGGAAGCAGTAGCTCAACGGTTGTGAAGCGCAGACAAACATCGTAAAAAGATAGAGAACCTTGTGGGTACCGGTATTAGAATTTTTAGGCGCGTCCTTTTTTATTTGGATAAATTAAATCTCCTCAAAAATACACCAAAACGTGAAATTTTATCTCTCTAAATTTTATTTGAGAAATGAGGCATTTGAAGAATTTTTTTCCTGTTTTCGGAATCTTGATTCCTTTTCTTTCTCAAGCGTGCTCACAATCTCATTTCCTCCACTCTAGCTTTTCAATAATCTTCGAAAGCGCATATCCTTATTGATAAAAGATATGACTTTATAGTTTCATTCCATTTATTTATGGTTTCAAATCAATACCAAATATTAAAGTGTCTTTCAACTAGACTCCTCAGCTCGCATGGAATATGCGTATAGTAAGCCTATCTCCTTTCATAAAATACGTGACTGAAAACACAAGCCACAAAAGAAAATATTTGAGTGTAAGACAAATCTCCTCGGCTCTTTAGGCATTAACAAAGACGTTCTACCTCTCAATGAAAACATACATTTTTCGATGAGAGATGATTAGTGTCTTGAACTACAACAGCTTCCTAGTTTTACCTTCTTCTAATGAGTGATAATGTAATATACTTTTTCGAAACACAATAAACTAGAGTACGAGAAAGATGGTTTTTAAAAAATTAGTTAACTACAACATTTTGTCCCTTTTTCGCCTCATAACGTAATGACAATAATAAGCGCGTGACTTCAATGATTGAGTTGGAGGAACTTTGTGCGTGACGAGTACACAACGAAGTATATTAACTGCAACTTTCACTTCTGAACTCGCGGAACATTGCATGGATGAAATTAACATACTCTTCTTGTCGTCTTCTTTTCACGTAATTCTCATTTCTAAAACTTGGCTAAAAGAAAATCATTCTTCCAGTCTCGTTGATATTGATAACTACGTAACGACAGAATCGGGAAGGGAGCCGCATTTGCCTCTTGTGAACTATGTCCCAAAATTATATGTAAATCATCTGGAGAGTATTAAAAAAAACTGGAATTAATGTTCTTTGAGATAAATATGTTAAGAACTAAATGTCTTATAAGTGTGGTGTACAAACCTCCAAAAGCAGGCCACTTGATTGATTTAAAAACTAATCTGCAGTCACTTCTTGACCTAATTGTAACTAATAATCCGGACAGTATTCTGACATTTGCACAAACTTATGTACCAGGAATCTCAGCCCATGACTTAATATACGCATCATACTCACTTCGCCGCCGACTCGAGAGACAAAGTATGTAACTTTTCGAAATCTGAAACAATTAGACATCAAACAATTAGAGGAATCCGCAATGAATTTCTATGGCAAGATATAATTTATTGTGACACTAACGATGACAAGGTAAAAAGGCTAAGTGATCTATTAATAGATCTGTATGACTATCATGCACCTCCTAACAGACGACGTGTGACCCGACCACCAGCTCCTTGGCTACTGATGACATAAGACAGTTCATGATCCAACAAGACGCAGCGCACTGACAATTTAAACGAGGCAAGACTGAAACATTTTTAGGGATTACAAGATACTCTGAAACATAGTAAAGCAGGTGATTCGTAATGCAAAACTTCGACATTTTCACCAGCTAATGAGAGAAAACAAATGTTGGGTAAATTGTGGAAGTCTGTAAGGGCATTAGGAATCAAGAAAAAGAAAACGGACAGTCGTGACATAAATATTAGACTCGGCGTGTTGCATGAACATTTTATTTCTCCATGTTTACGTATATCTACTGTTGTGAAAGAGCGACAGATTCATGACAACTTTTGTACAGAACGGGACGATGACAAAAAAACATAAATCCATCATACGAATAAAAACAAATGCAATTGGCTCTGATCTCATCGACATTAGAATGAATAACCCGTTATTACACATTTTATTATCGTATCTAATTGACATATTTAACTGTTCCTTACAATTTTGCTCATATCCTTCTCAGTGGAAAAGCTCCATTATCATACCTTTACCTAAAAGGAATCTCCCAACAAATGCTTCAGACTACCGACCCATTAACATCTCGCCCACTTTTTCAATAGGACTTGGAATCCTTGCTCACGAACAGATATGCGACCATCTGAAATATCACGAACTACTTGACAGACATCAGTCAGGTTTTTGAAGAGGGCACGGTACGCGAACTGCCATACTAAAAGTAACGGACGATATAAGACGAACAATGGACAGAAAACAATTGACCATTTTAGTTTTATTAGACTTCAGAAACGTCTTTGACAGCGTCGGCATAGACATACTTATATCCAAGCTACACACCCTTAATTTTCTGTGTTTTAAGATGGGTTTCTTCATATCTTAGTACTCGTAAATCTTGTCTTTCACACGGAGAAAATCGATCCTCTTGGAGACCGTCAACTGTAGGTGTGCCTCAGGGTTCTATTTTGGAACCATTACTCTTTTCTATGTATATAAACGATGTTGTGACAACCCTTAATCATACTTCATCACTTGTATGCAGACTACATATAATTATAAATCCACTTTAATCCAGACAAAGTATCTACAGCAATAGTAAATATTAATAATGAATTAGAATCTGTATCTCAGTAGGCAAAAAGTTGTGGACTGAAAATAAATCCAGAAAAATCCCAGGTAATTCTATTAGGATACCCTAAACTTTAAAGAAAAATAAACAAGAATTAATTACCACCGATAGAATTGAATAAAGTAACCATACCGTTCTCGTCAATGGTAAGGAACCTTGGGGTAATTATGGATGAAACATTGTCGTGGTCAGAACTCTAAAATCTTTTTTCAACGATGCACTCTCTCTCCAAATTTAAATCATTTCTCTCCCAACAAATGAAAATAAAATTAATAAATAGTCTCGTTATGCCCTATCTCGATTATTGTGATGTAGTTTTCTGTGACCTAGGTTCAGGTTTAGCAAACCATCTTCTGGTAGCCCAAAATGCCTGCATGAGTTTCGTGTGCAATCTGAAGTACTTTGACCATGTATCTCCCCACTATGAAGAACTAGTCTGGCCTTGGCATCATGAAAGACGAAAATTGCATAAGCTCTGTCTCCTTTACCGTATACTGTCAACGGCTGAACCTTCGTACCTCCTCTCTTTCTTCACTAATATCTCTTCTCATCATTGCAGCAATACTCGTACACAAGGTAGTACCTCACTTGTCCTTCCTATTCATAGAACTTCGATTTTCACCCACTCTCTTTCCGTTTCAGCAGCTCGAGAGTGGAATCTGTTACCTCAGAGCGTCAGATCATTGTCCTAGGACGTTCAGAGTGACTTGCGCCAAAGTATTACTTTCTAATTAAATCAATTATATTTTTCGGTGTGATTCCTTTTAATTCTATATTCCTCTTATTTCTATATTTCTTTTATGTTTTTACGTATTTTAATTTTATTTTATGTATGATTATTTTTGTCTCTTGTCTCATTTCATTGTATTTTCATGTCTATATTTATTTCATTGTATTTATATGTGTGTATATATAATATGTTGGTTGGGTGTAAGAGAGGGCCTAATAACCTCAACCCTGTCAACCAAAATAAAACATTTATTATTATTGTTATTATTTTAGTGTATTTCTCTTCCTTTTCTCATATGAAATTTGCACCTAAAAATAGTGATCACTATGTTACAGGCATTGAGGACAATATATGTATGTATCACTGAAAGAAAATAAAAACGCTTCCTTAAACTGTTACATCAAAAGATTCTCTGTAATGTTCTCATCCAAATGTTGATAACTTCCATCATCGAGACACCTTGAGAATATTATGTTGACTCGGCATTCTGAAGCATAGGTGTCAGTGTTATTTTTAGACCAGGCAGGCGCCGTGGAATTCAAGAAAATTTTGCTTTTCAACAACTATTATAATTTATGTATAACACTATTCTTAATACGTAACAACTGATGTGTGGTAAAGGAAACGGAATATCCTAAGGAAACCTGCCACATACCCGTTTTGTTATTTCTTATTCGGAGTTGCCCTCCTCCCCATCAAACTCTATGACACACCTTATAATGGTCTGGAGACATGACTGCTTCATCGAGGATTAATCACCAGAATAAAATCAGACATATGGAAAATCATATACGTATAGAGTAAAAGCAAGTGCAAAATCGATTAGAACCCGATATTATTCCACTCTTATTAAATCAATACTCTGTTTCTCACAGAGAGTGTATTTGCTTGTGAGAGTTAAAATCATGAGTCTAATATAATTAACGTCCATTATATAATCTTGTTAAATAAATAACAGTGAGCTCTTTTTACAAAATATATACGTTATTCGTCCATAAAAATTCGCAAGTCTTTCATTATTTATTTAATTAAAATCATGATATTGGGGTTGAGTTTGTTTTCAAATTACCATTAACTTTAGGAAGTTGTTGTGAATTAGTGGTTACAGTATTATTTAGCAAATACTTTCTGAAGTGANAGTGGTTACATTATTATTTAGCAAATACTTTCTGAAGTCATATATATGAAGTTTTTCAGGTTCAGTAGTATGTATTAAAATTAAGCTGTCATATAGGTCATTATGTTGGAAGTACGGATTACACTTTATGAATACTCAAATGTTTCATGACAGGAAGTATAATATTTAAATAAATTATTATCCGTGTCGTTATCATTTAACGTATCTTCATGAAATAATTATGACAATGTCTGAATTGTAATCAAAATAGTGAATACATAATAAGAACACTTAACCAGACCGTAACTTATTTTATTATTAATTAGGATATCGCTAACTCATAGGAAGATAAGACACCACAAGATTCTATATATTCTAGGTTACTTGCAATTAAGAAGTCATTTACATGTAAAATACTAATCAAGAAGGGGGTTTTGGGAACAGGTAAACATTATACCCTTAATTGTTATCCAGAAATGTTTTGTAAGTGTAGTTTTTAGAAGCAATAACGGTTTCCACTTTAAAAGGTAAAAAATGTCAGGTTTAAAATTAGATGTCAAAAATACATATTTGAAGAAATAATGTTTATTTTGAATGAATTAGCCGAAAATGTATGATACAATGTTTTTTCTTACTTGTAGATGTGTGTTAGTAATATTTTTGAGAAATACGAAGAAGACAAAGTTTATTCTTTTAGAATTTTATATTTTTACATCAAACTTGAATCATTATACTGCTACTGATTCGCTGTGTATGAATGTCGCGTGAGTAAATTGTACTCAAGGATAGGTTTTATCATGAGTTGGCAAACAAAACAAACGATTGGTACTAGCTGACGTTTCGGAACGTTGCTCCATCTTCAGAGCTGTAATAGTGTGGATGTTATACAAAGCATACAATAAAAACAATAGTACACATCAAGTGCATGAAAATCGTGCCGAGTAACCCAAAGTGTTGTTAATATGACATCCAATGATTAAACATTACTTGCATATATATCAATTTGTTATTGAAAAAAGGACAGTGATAGTAAATTGATTTTAGAAAGTCGAATCAGTACTTCTTTCATTGTACTCCCACTTAATAATATAATATAATTAGCATCTTAACTTGTTCATAATAATCTCAGATGTTCTGAATAATTTTAATGGAATTCTTGTACATGTATGATTATTTTGTACTATCGCCTTATTGTAATTAAGTACATACATTCATTGTTGTGTCCATGGCATATCAGTATACTTTCATGATTGAATTGTGTTTGCAATGTTCATTGTTATGTCTTTGTACAACCGTCATATCCTGTTGCCATGACGACTCTGATTCGTGTTCTCAGAATCTGTTTTAGATTAAGTTACGTTGCCGTCGTTCATGACATCAAATCTGTTCAGTGTACATTTGGTCATTCTGTTAGTGACATGCAGCACAATTATCCAAATGACTGCTTTTCGTTACGGTTTAAATTGTACACATAATATGTTTGATAGGGAAGGTTTTAATCAAATTAAAAATACTTTGGGTTACTCGGTAAGTTTTTCATGCACTTGATGTATATTGTTGTTGTTTTTATTGTATGCTGTGTATAAAATCCACACTATTACAGCTCTGAAGATGGAGCAATAAATGTTCCGAAAAGTCAGCTAATACCAATCGTTTGTTTTATTTGCTAACTCGTGATAAAAACCTATCCTTGAATATCAACATGGCTGTAAACCTTCAACTTACTGTACATTGTACTTTCTCAATGTTTGAATTAAATAAAAAATAGAGGGTGGGTGGGAGTTAACTTTTGAAGCATGTCTTTTCATATTTCACTACAGTACTTAATAAAATAATCCAGAAAATGTCATTATATTCAAGGTCGTATTTAGAATGTTTTTCTAATTTTATATCTAATTTTAAAATCCTTTATAGACTTTATATATTGACCTACTATAAACTAGGCTAATTCATTTTTCTTAAGATTTTAAGAGTGCTTTATTATAACGATGTACACATATTTCATGACACTTGTTTGGCACATTAGTTGAAATTAATGCACAATTTTGTGAATTATTTTTGACAATAACGAGAGGTGGAATTACGTTTCCTTGGTTGGGAATAAACATGTAAAAGTTGCAAAAAATAGTCAGAAGGAGGGAAATTCCCTAGCTCCCCCCCCCTTAATTCGAACCATGCCCTTTCTATTAACCGGTTTCAATGGAAAACTGTGTGAATGAGACATTCTTTTTAGTCCCATCACGTTACTTCCCACGTCCCATTAAAGGTAAACCGTCTTTACGCAAATTGCAGACTGATGACCCTCACATGATCTAGCTCTCTCTCTCATAATTGCCCGATGCAAAGTGACACCTTACAGCAGCCTCAGGAGTTCGTTCACAGCATTGCGACGCTGGACGTCCAAGTATCTGGAGCAACAGGCGGAAGCCGCGACTCGACGCCGGGGTGAAACGGGGCGTGGTGGGGCTTCGCGACACCGTCGCATGCCGCTCTCGGAGAAAGCGTCAGGTGCGTCTCGGTCAAGGCCATCGCAGCGACGACTGTCGGCATTGTAGATGCTAGCGCCTCTGGTGAGAGCTGTGAGAACTCACGAAGATGAGCGCATTCTTCGGCTTGCTTCTTCGCAATAGGATAATGAGGGCCCTGACCGGTGGCTTAGGTACCAGCGTGCTTGTTCGTCACCTAGACACTCCTGGTTCAAATCCCGGTAGAGCGAGAATAAATTTGCTGCGTTTCACTTCGATGTTCTTGTTCATATATAGTTGTGACTTTTGAACAGCAAACCCTTGTTCTTTTATCCACTTCCCACAACACCCAGTATCTTGAACACTTACCAACTACTCCTACCAACACCTCCACGTGGGTCAAGTTGCTGGTAAACACATCTAAGCGGTCCACCGACTAACAATAGCACTACTGCCTTCCTTCTACCACCCCATGTAAATAAGCTTCAATGGAACGCTACATTTCCCATTTATAAATACTGCAATAGAAAAAAAGGACAATATTTTGAAAGTTGACTGGACACATTACTACAAATAAGCAATAATGTGATGTTGATTCGTTTTGGTATTCGAAAGAGAAAAAACACG
Organism: Laupala kohalensis; assembly: GCA_002313205.1. Classification (NCBI taxonomy): domain Eukaryota; kingdom Metazoa; phylum Arthropoda; class Insecta; order Orthoptera; family Trigonidiidae; genus Laupala; species Laupala kohalensis. The sequence continues at coordinate 15,845 of NNCF01127697.1, read as the reverse complement.
TAAATGTTATACAGATATTTTTGGCTCATCATTTTTCCCTGAATCCTTTTTCATGGCCGCGTCCTTCAATTTATCCTGAGATAGCACTGCAATTTAATTTCTCTTTTCAATACTTTTCATCTCCGTTTTGTAACTTTTATTTTCGTATCATCATTTTAAAAAAATAATTTTATTCCTTTCCGGTTCTCGTTTCATTCGTTGTCTTCCATTCCACAATTTAACTTAATACTACTACAATTAATTCCATTTTATCATCAAGTTAAGTAAATAATCGAAGACTTTTGACGGACGAGTTGTATACAATTTTTGTGATTTAAACCTCGTAACGTTTCGACTTGATGTTGAAGTCGTCGTCAGGAAAATATTTTCTTAGCTTGTTTTATGTGTACCCTTTTCGTCTCTTTCCATCCAATTATTAAATTTCTTAATTTTAACGTAAATAAAATAGAATAAGTTTTCAAGTTCGTTAAAGATCAATAATATTTTTCGTATAAATTAATAATTATACAAATTTATGATATAAATCTATAAAATATGAAGCATATATAACGTATACAACATAACATATCCAATATTTCCTAAGAAACTGATGAAAAATAAAATTTAAAATGCAACGTGTACTTTGCAAATATGAGTTTCGATTACTGGGAGTAATATTTGCTTCACTTTAGTAATAAATCTATTCTAATAAAAAATTGATCCCTCTTTTTTCGAATTTATTCTAACTCGAATACTTGAAGTTGTGTGTCAACATGAAACTTAGCTTACATCCTATATCCAACCATCCTTACGAATATGACTGGGAAAGAGTCGTCTCAATCCATTCGGCAATTATTCCGTTAGGCAAATAGAAACAAATATTTTAGTTAAATTACAGGATATAGTTATATACTTTCTGGAATCAGTAACAAAAGGGATTAAGGATCCTTATTTATGCATCTAAATCTCCCAAACTACCATATAATTTATATTAATGAATTATTTACCATACATCAATGGCTATCTATAAAATGTTATTTTTGGAAATACTGTACAATGATAGTGGAGATTCACACGCAGGCTAGATGTGGAGCTTGGAATGAGGCTAAAGCTTTCTTACGTCAACACTGCTGTCGTAAGTTAACAATAGAGTAGGACAACATTCGTAATGTGGCTAAATAAAAAAGCATAAAATGGGTATAAGAGGAAAGATAGCTGTGTTTAGAAACCAAACATCACAACTCCTTATATTAAATTAGCTCAATGCCAGGTGCTTTGCTGGCGTAAAAGTATGAATTTATTTACCATTATTTTTTCTAAATCTCCATTGATTTAAGAAAAATCTGAACTGAATTTCCAAATCGCTGGTAGTGCTCTTCGCCCCATCACACCTGTATCACATTTCGAAGTTTTATGTCCTTCGGTCCCGTCATTATGCGACTGACGCACACACACACACACACAAAAGAAAAAGCTTAAAAATTGTTTAGAATTTCAAAAAAATGCTCGGAGCCCAACAGGGACCAGTCCAAGGCATCACGTGGGCCAAACTTTGAAACTCTTGGAGCTAAAATCTCTGTGCTAAGCAAGAAAATTGAAATAGGCGAGATTTAATTAAGACAATAAAAATTATCTAAATTAAATTTCGAAAAAAAAATTCTCATTGGAATAAATCATTAGAATTTATTGTTATTAAAGATGTCTTTGAGACAAAAAAGACATCCCAGGTGGTTCTTGAAAGCTACGAGAATTTGTTTGTATTCGATTGTTCGAACCAGAGCAAATCGCTATAATTATTTCAATGTAATACTAGTTACTAAGAAGAGTAATTCTATATTAAATAACTATAAAATATTAATAGTTGAAGTTAATATTAAAAATTCCATTGTTCATATCGTAAGTCATAATTTATTTCGAATTTTTTTTCTTTCAAAATTACGAATAAATAAATTATGTTAAAAATATCCTTAACAAACACTTTCAGTACCAGTTATGCAATGCCTTCGAATCAAAATATACAAAAGGTTAATTCCAGTTCTAGCCTTTCTATGAAACCCACCAAAATCGCACGAACTGACGAAAACTAAGAAAATAAATTAGTCGCGACTTATGTTGTCAGTAGGAAGAAGAACGTGGAAGTAGATACATCCTCATTATTTCTACATCGCTCCTTTGTGGCAATTATTTCGATCAACGATGTGTGGAAAGAATTCACAATGTGTAAACAAGAATTTAATGATTGATCATCTCTGATAAAAAGTCTTATAAGCATCAATAAAAAGAGATTCATGTTATTTCACGGGGTTGGAAATAAACAACTTCCTCATAGATTAGTCGAGAAACCGTTAAGTTAGAGCTCCTTCGGCAATTTAGCGGGATGTAGAAAGTACCTAGTAGGTGATATGCTGTTCTAGAATAATTCAAAACACTTGTTTTCGAAAAGCGTTTGCTATAGCACAATTTTTAGGAGTACTTTAAGGGTACATGTTTACCATCATTTCATCATTCATGAAAAAAAAGAGAGAAACATGCAAATTGATATAAGAAAGAAACGGAAGTTATGAAAACAAATAATTGACTTTTGAGCGAATAAAAATTTCTTGAAGACGGCAAAGAAATATATTTTTATGACTAACCTCCCTATAACTTCTCAAATTGTAGATAAGTTTCAGGGAGGTGGGGGATCGAATCTCCAAGGCACGTGATAGTATTTCCAATTCCACATCTCCCTCTTGATCCTTTGCACCAATGACGTCATCGTTGTCCCCAATCGTTTCATCGAGAAGCAGTACCCTCTGGCAGAGGCCGAGATATTTACCACGCGTTGGGAGGAATTGCTCGGAGCTTATCGAGGCTTGGCAGAGAAATGTGGAACAAAACAAAATCACGAAGAGTGGAATCAAGAAGCGTGACTTCTAACTCCCAAATATTCCAGCCTCACCCCATTTCACCTTGGAATACTTCTCCTCAACATAGTATTTTTATCGAAAAAATTAACAAAATATTAAAGTATTTCAGAATTATAACAATACAAACATTTCGTCATATTCAGACTTAATTGCTTATTAAATCAGTTTATTATTATTTTTTTACTTTTTTGTCGAGATTTTCCCGGAAATTTAAAACAACATCGGGCTTGACTTGCCAAAGCACGTTATTCGTCTCATTATTTCACTACTCTGATTGGAATCATTTTTCTGACTACATGACATGTGCTCAGTGTCATGACCTTCTGCATTAATTTCAAAACTGTGTTTTTTAATGCACAATTTGCCTAAATTATCGCATGCGCATGTGGTTTGACACAGTACATGGCAAAGTTCACAATATTTTCTAATTTTTCCTCCAAGTGTTTCTGCATGTTTCTGTTAAATGGAACAGCAATATTGTTATAATTACTAAAACAAATTTCATACTTAAAACACAAAATAATTTAAGTTCTATGCAATGTAACTACAAGCTATTTAAAATGTTACAGTAATATGTGTTAATTTCATTCCTTTTATCCATTGTGACAGATGGAAGTACCGGTTTTTGGAAAATACCTTCCTAAATTATCAAAAAATTATCGACCCACAATGAAAGTAATAATATAAGAATTTATTATAAAAAAATGCTTCTTGACGATGTTCATCATCTATTCCTCGACCTAAAGTTTGATTGTTTCGAAGACAATCTTCCTTATTTTTGATTTTCTGCTTCTTTATAGAACATATGATCCATACTTTGACAAGAATTTTTTAATGCATTTCTAGCGACGTTGCAATTTTACAAAATAAGAAAAAGTAAAAAATATTTCTCCTTTACAAATGTACTAAATTTTGAAAAAGATCATATACTATTTCAAATGTATATTATTGTACGTACCAATCTCGAATAATAAAAGGGCCTACAAAAATATTCTAAGAACTAAAAATAAACATTTTAGTAATGTTACTCTGTGAGCATATTGTTTTATATGTTGCACGATTACAGCCAAGCGTTGTATCTTGCATCAATACATTTCATACTGACTTAAATTATTTAATGGTTTAAAATTATTGAAGATATAATTAGAATTAACATTTAGAGTAATTCATTCATTTTTTATCAAATTCAAATTCCTTTCTATAATACTTGATTTCCGGTCGACACCTAAAAATAATATAAATGAGCTACATTTCATTTTAAATTACAATAAACAACACAGTAATTGATGCCAACTGCCTTAAGTTATTTGCCCCACAGAGTAAAATTCTGAGGTTATAAGAATATTTATAACTAATTCCTGAATGCGTATCACACGAAATTCATACGATATCTTGCGATGGTGTTCAAATCTGTGATTTTAAAATATCGATTTTACAGTAAGAGGCAATTTTTTTAGGGAGAAGTTTAATTTGTTTTATATTCCCTAGGACGGCTTTGTGAGACAACAAAACTTGAGATGTCATTTAAATATAGAGAATAATAAAATTTATTGAAGTTAAGAACATAAGGGTTATTTTTTTTACGGAAGTGTAAAATAAAAATTTACAAAATATTTCTTCAATTGCGGCGTAATAAAACATTTTCTCTCGATATGGTTTAATAGGGATATGTTCACCAGTACTATTCTTCTATTGGTCTGTAAAAAAATTTGGAAGCAGTTTCAAATTAGCCTACGGTTGGTCGAACGAAGGTGATCTTTTTTCCGTCGCGGAGGAGTGGCGATGCAAATCTAAGAAATCGAAACTCCTAAGAGCGCGGGACTTAGAATATTTCGTAGGCTGTTTTATTATTCCAGGACGGTACAAATTTTTAGGTCGTCTATTGACACACGTAGTGTTCTGTGGGAGGAAACTTCTCTATCTGAAAGTTTTACTATTTTTATACATTTCTTTGTACGTAGTTTAATTGTAGTATAGTCTCTGTTGTAAAGAGGTATTTATACTAATGCCGAAATCAGTAAAAACCTCGCCATCTTATTTCCCTATTAAGAAGCTTGTTTGTTTTGTTTTCTGTTTGCTCGTGAATCCACTGAATAAAAAATTTATGTAGCTTTGGCACAACAAAGTTTCCCAATTGCAGTTCCCAAAGGAAACTTATAAATGAAAGAGACGCACGCAAATTAGAAATATGATTATTTAGACGAACGCAAATTGGAAATATGAATATTCAATGTTCGCATTTACTATAAGTATTTCCACTCATATATTACAAAAAGATGTTCTTGAAAATATTTTTCTTTTTCTTTCAAATACATTTATGACAGTTTGCCAATATTCTAATATCGGTTGTCATAAATGTCATAAAATTGACATAGAATGCTTAATGTAAATGAAAATGATATTTTATCCTAGTTTCTTACGATTTGTTGAGTGAGATAAAAATGTTTCAGTATTAAAAGTATTTTTTTCTAGAAACATAATTTTTTCTTATCAGTAACCAATACGTAAACATCGCATACATCGCATCGATCATACATCGCAATGAAACTTCAAGACGTTTACAGTGTGAAGTACAATTTGAGGAAGTAAAACGGAAAACTCGTTGATTCTTTTAACTGAATTCAACCACTTTGTTGGGAAAGAAATTACTGTTTTAAGCTTGTTTCATTCCCGTGTTAATTTTACACCGATACACATGTATCGTAAAACATTTATTGAAGAGAAAAAAGACATTTATTTAAGAAGGGTAATTATGTCCTATCTACGAGTAGCAATGAACTCCAGAACTCATTGAACCCATCATTCAGTACGTCTCCTTGAAATTTCTTGCGTCGTAGGAGAACTGCTACACAGCAAGAAGGCCTTGCCTCTGATCCTACAACGAAGCAAGGAGATTTCCTAGAGAAGACATGACCACCCGGAATGTGTAAGTGTACCACTAAGATAGATAGGAAAAGAGACAAATATAATTTCCACTCATAAATCAATTATTTTTCACACTCCCGTATCCGAAATGAAGATAACACCCAAAGAACAGATTATATATTCTGTGGTGTGTTGATGTAACTCATCGCAAACTTGGCAACAGAAGTTTATGTGCAACGCGATATTCAAGTATGGGAATCATATAATGGACACCTCTTTCAACAACTTTTGTAACAACATTTGAAAAGTGATCCCATAAGGTTATATCACTTTTCGAACATCTTATACTTAAATTATTCCCAATTAAACAGTGAAAAATATTGATCACATTGTAAGCTTCATGAACTGTGTGTAAATGTAAATTTGAAGGAGATGGAAGTGTCTTCTTTTAAACAGAAGAGGAATAAGAACTAATTTAGATAGTTACATAATTAAAACATTATTTTCAATTTAAAAGTAAATAATATATTAAGAATATACGACCTATGTAGAAGTTAAGTAATACGTTATTCATCTGAAAGTATTTACATCCCGAAACATATAAATAAACATTAATTGTCAAAAAAGGTTTTACAAACTACAAACGACCACGTGGATAATAAACTAATGAACTCTCCGGAAGCAAGAAAGGGACCATCCCATCAATTCCGATCAAGGACCCTAAGGCAGAGGCGGATTTAGCATAGCAATAAAGATAAAGAAAATTCTGAATATCTTGGTTGGAATTATAGCACTGTACGGGTCGGACACTGACGGTGAGCGAAGAGGTAAAATGTTGCATGGAGGCTTTTGAGTTGAAGTGCTACAACAGTAGTAGTATAGTAAAAAAAAAAGGATGTTAAAAATAAAATGATCTGAGAGAGTTATTAAAGGAGGTGAGAGAAAATGCCAAAGAGAAGATGAGTCTTTGGAAAAAAATTCAAAGAAAGAGAAGACAATGAATAGACCTTATTTTAAGGTACGAAAATGTCTTTAAAACCAAATCGTAAGGTACAGTGGCGGACCTAGACTGTAATCCAGCCGAGGGAGGGCTGATCGGGGAACATTTTTGTTTAAAAACTATGGTTTTACAACACAAAATGTTATAAATATTATCTTCAAATGAAATGCACAAAATAAATAATTAACAATCTGGTATTATTAATAACAATAACAATTATTATACTAAAATTATGAATATAGTATTATTAATTTTATTATTATAGTATTATTCATTTTATTAATCTTGTATTATTAAAAACAATAATAATTATATAATTAATAACAATTACATTATTAATAACAATTATTAATCTGGTAACACTTTTACAAATTATGCCATTCATCAACTTCAAATTTATCTGTTCAGAGGCAGGTCCAATGTGGAGGAGCGATAGCCTCCGTAGCCCCCCCCCCCCATAGATCCACCACTAGTAAGGAATGAAATGGGAAGGCAAGCATAGAGTGAACGAATCTGAAATACGCAAAAGAAATTATCGACGGCGTTAAGACAAAATAATTTTACCAGACGAAGAGGATTCTCAAGTTCTCAATTTCCGAATTCAAGCGAAAGTATTATCCGTTCCACACAAAAAATGTAAAAAGAAGTTACAAATAATTAGTTTTAAAACTTATCACGATTTAATCTTATTGTCAATATATATTACTCAGTATTTTTTAAATGTAATATAAAGAAAAAATCAATGTAATTTGAAATTCATCAACTGTCACCTTTTAGACTCGATAACACATACATATTTTTCCTGAATCATCGCGCGCAATCGTTGTAAAATAGCATATACCATCTTCGGTATGTTCATTATGTATCGTTCGAACGTATTATTCGTTAATGAGATGTCAGTCAATATGTCATAAATGCTTTACGGATGAGGTGGTGATGAACACGTGTTTCCAACACATCCGATTACAACACACTCCGCACCTGTGGACATCTTCGGCGCGTCACTAATTAAAACCGGAAATCAAGTATGCGAAGACGGCTCCAGTTTAAATGAAGTTGTGTGGCATCTACTGCGTTACGCAGAATTATGAGATGGAGATATGTTGCGGAGGACGAATGATAGACATTTATACATCTAAATATTTTATATGCTAGTATACAATAATTTTTCATATATATGTGGGATATTTACTATTGGCGGCTACCGAGTCAAAGGTAGCGAGCGGGCAGTAGTGAGTCAAAACAAATGACAAAAAAAATGTATACATGAAGGAATATGGGCGCCAGGACTTTTGAATATAACAAATCAGGATAGACAAATTAACACTAAAAAAGTATGCTATATATGATGACGTTATTAAGGTTGATGGGGTATATCAGCTCAGAGATTAAAAGATAAAGAAGTGCATTCCCTCACGACGTGACGGCGGGGACGGGTTACGCTACGACAGCGACCATGATGTGCATCGACTAAATAACTAGAAGAGAACCTTCTATGGCATTTCTGCGACATAGACAAGGTGGCTGTAACACTTAAAATAAATGAAAACAAATTATATTTGCATATCCCCACATATTACTTTATATTGAGGCTAGTGATGTTAAGTAACATGCACTATAAGCACGTATGGCTTGGAAGCTTTGGATAGACATATCGTTTTGACTTTCTGGACATCTTGTATGTGTAGCAATGTAAAACAAGTCTCTCGTCCATTATCTGTCACTTTTTCTATGTTTTGTGTTTCTGTGTGGTCACATAGAGAATCTCAGCCTAAATCGCGGAGTTGACGTTCCTGCTTTGGCGAGACGTGCTCATATCTACTACCGCATGGCCTGTCGTATTACCGCTAACTTTCCTCAAATAATTCACATTTCCTTCGTGAGCTATAAATATCTTTTCATCCGTCACATTCAGTAATTCAATCTTCCTATAAAGTCGCAAATATTCCGCTCTCTCCTGTGCATACAGCGTACAATCCCTTAATATATGATCGACAGTTATCCTCTTCTCCATGCATATGCATATACCATTCTCTTTTTTTACCAAATCACGTCAAATATACTTTAAAATCTCCGTGTTTAGTCAAAACATCCATTATCTGCTGCGTCGGTTGAAATCCCTTCCTATACTCGTTGTCATATTTCATTTGTCGTATGAAGCGTTCCGTACGTCGTCAAAATTTTTCACACTAAAATAATTTATTTCAGTTCCTCTACCATATCAGGACTCAAGTTTTAAGAGTCATGAACACCAGCGCTATCCAACTGGCAGCCCGCGGGCCACGTGACATTTTTCACGGCCTCGAGTTATCGCACATTTTACACCACGGACTTACAAAGATGGATTGTATCAAAGGATATATACGTAACATTACAAGGAACATTACGAGATACAATAAAATAAAGATAAGAGTGGTTTCACGCAAATAAAAGACAAAAACGTTGGAATTGAAAAAAGAAAACAATGGCCAAGAATATCATCAAGTAATAGAGTTTAGTGAGTTTAAGAAGGAAAAAAACAAACTGTGTGTAATAAATATATGCTGCGATCCAAGTAGGATTCGAGGTGAGAGAAACGTCTAAAGAAATGCGAAATGTGTCCCTATTCATAGAGAAATTGTAGAGTTGGTTAGGCGGGGAAATCCTAAAAATGATATGTACCTGAAAACACGAATATGGATGCATTAGACAAGAGTGATATGCGGAATGAAGAAAATAATACAGATTAGCGCTGTCTAACTGGTGGCCCGCGAGTTACAGTACACTTCACATCAACATTTTCGTCAATCGTCGGAGGACCTTTGTGTTATAAATCTCTCAGACTTGTGTCTGTCGTCTATTACTTGACGAGGTACATCCAGTCTTCTTCACTTTACCTCCTTTTCCCTAATCCTTAGGAGTCGGAGATGGGGATGATATGAAGCCTCTTATTTTGATTTGGCGGGGGAATATCTAGAGTGCAGGGTGCCCTTCCTGCCGCACCTCCCCTAGGTGGGTGATTCATGAATGACATGGGGGTGAATGATGATGAGTAAATGTTGTGGTGGAATGATAGGCAGGGAAAACGAGAGAATCCCGAGATAACCTGCTTCGTCCACCACCGCGAATTCTACTTGGATGGGACCGGGTTTGAACACGCGTCCCCAGAGGTAGAATGCGTTAGGCACTACGCCGCGGGTACGTCCAGTAAGAAGAAATGTAAAATTGTGTACGGAATTATCCCGTCATTCATTACAATATGAAAGTATTTTATTATAGAACTAAATAATAATTTTATGAAAATAAAGAAATCTCTATTTTCCAGTATAACATAATTTAATTTGTTGATAAGAATCAAAATATAGCGTTACAAATACGTAAATATGAAGTTTTATCCTCCTGGCAACATTTTGCCAAACCCCATTCTCTACCGGTCCAAACGATCGAAAGTGTACAGAAAATTGCCCGTGGGCTAAGATAAGATGGATAGCGCTGATGTAGATCATTGATAATTGTCAGCAATAATATTTGGAAAATATATTTTTGGAGTATTAACATCAAAGATATGTATAAATAGATGGGATAACCAAAAATTCACAATTGATTCGACATTGTATCCACTTAATACATGTTTTACGAGACCGTTCGCCTCTTTATTTCATAGTTTTGGAGAGTTATTACTTCTATATTTAAATATACTTCGTAGTAAAGACCTAGAAATGAATTTGAGAAAGTATACAAATTGATTGTGCACCACTATCTTTACGATAAAATGGGTGTTATATGCCAATTTTATCTATTCCTTTTTCTAATTGCCAATAATAGTTGTGACATCCAACATGACGCAGATACATACGCATCTGAGACTAAAATCTGAGACTGTAAAATCAAGCTAAAACTTTAATTTCGGAATGCAACGAATGAATCCAGATTGATTTTTTTTTAAACCTACAAAACTAAATATTTATCTGGCGACATGTGTCTACATAACTCGGTTTGTTTTCCTCAAAGAAGGAGGACGCCTCTTGTCCATTACATCAGCCTCAAAATGGAGATGGCATTCCTTTCATGTTCGTTACCACAAGCGTACGTCACAGGCCTGACATTGCAACCCGAGTTTCTATCCTCTAATGATGGAAACTTCAAAGAGGACGGAGAAGACCGCGACTCTTAAGGACATGGGTCTACGAGGTTAGAGGCTGCTTCGCGATCTGCTTCAATTCCTGAGAGCATCTTTGTGACGTCAGAGCATCATTAAATGGAGGGCGGAAAGAAAATAAGAACGAACTATTAGAGCACACATCCGTGTAATGACTCGTGGAAGGTTTTGCATGGATTGAGAAAAGATCAAGTTAAATACAGTGTTGTTCTTATAATAAAATTTATTGTCAAAATGCAGTTAGAAACTGAGTATGACCACGTGGAGGTCAATACACTAGTCAACTTTCCGGAAGCAAAGCAAGGTCCATCACATTAATTCTGATCAAAAGCCCTAAGACAGAGGCGGATTTAACAGTTCAGCACATTCCTAAGATACGAATAAAAGTATTTCGGTACTTTTTATAATATTAAAAGAATACCAACAAATTTGTATGTAATAAAATACAAAAAATATAGCTCACAAGAGTACGTATTATTATTGATCAATTGGTTATTCGACATATATGGTTTATAAATAATAACCATTAAGAGAACTCTAAATTCGAGATTAATCATTACAATAGACCGCCGTCCCTCTGTGAGAGCCTAGAGCGTCTTCGGATAGGTGGGTTAATTACACTGTCGCATCTCGAGAATATGAGGAATTGTGGAATCAAAACATCTTCATAAACTAACGTACGACACGACCGGCCCCGACTTCACACACGAGTCTCTGTTACTGTTTGACGCTTAGAAATAATTTAATAAAAATAAAATTCTTGCGTTCTGACCAATTTATATACCTAGTCCTCCTCATGGCTTGATATCATGTGGTACCTTGTAATAATGAACCCGGGTAGTTAACATTTGTTGAAAAATGTTGGTTGAAGAGAACGCAAGAACTATATTTTATATTACAAAGTGAGTAAAAACATCACAATCAACTTATTATTAATTTTGATTTGTTTATTTTGAAAAAAATATGTTGGTTATATATTTTTTTTAATGTATGCCAGAACAAACGGAATCTCGAGTTTTGAGGGCTAGTTAGTAAAGAATAGCCAATCATCTCCACCAGTACGGCGGTCCGTAAGTCTCCCTATAATTTTAAGTGTATTTTGTTTATAATTAAAATTATTTTCATTCCTTACACAAACTAATTCTAAATGATTGTGTAGTTGAACATGTTGGTAAATCCACAGTGGTAAGAGAATCGCTGGTCCCGCTTGAATACACCCCTTAGAAGAAGGAGACTTTATTAATCGTAGAAAATGAGTAATGGAACTGTTGTATAGTGTGGAATTGTGGAGCTCTTTACTCCGTGAATCCTATGGCCATACCTTAGGGAATGCGTAATTTATAAGGATGTTTGGAGGATGGCTTTGTTTTATTTCCTTATAGTCAAAGAGTAAAGAGTGGGGCAGCCAAAATCGCATCTTTAAAATACACGAGTCGATTTCTCAATCAAATGAAGGAGAGGAAGAAAAATATACTTCACACACCATAAATCAAAACCTTATAAATCTTAAAGATATGGATGAGGTAGTTCAAGAAATTGACGAAACGTAATAAGCTTTTGAATAGTTTTGATGGTTAATCTGAGCAATGTCAGACGGGACTGAAAGAAAATTTGCTCATACAACTGAGTATCTCGATTTTGAAATTTTGAATTAGAAGAAGAAATTGCAATACTGTCAACATTTGTTCCTACATACGGCGTTTTCGGTGTAAACCGGCCACCATCATAATTCTTGAAAACATTAAAATATGTTTTTTAACATCAACACGTGGTGTAGTGGTTAAAACCCCTGCTATCAAAGCAGAAGTACCAGGTTCGATTCGTCGCCATTTTCACCTTACCGAAAGTTATCACATATCTTTCATTTTTATTACAATGTTTTTCGAAATTATTCATTGTCTTTTCCTTTTTATATCTTCACAACAGGTGTACTTTCACAACTGATGGAGAATGATAATATAACATCGTCAAGAATTTCGTACAGAGAAGAATTCTTTCACCATCAAATCGCTTGTTTTAATTTTGATTACTTAATGATTCACAACTATTAACAATACAGAATAAAATAAATAAATTCACCATGTCTTTCCGATCGCTTACGTATAGACTACACGTTAAAGTAATTACATAATCATTCATCCAGTCACAGAAATAAGAATACATTTCCAACGAATTTACAACTTAATTAGGTGAATCAGGATGATTGGATAAGTGTAATGAAGGATTAATGAATTGTCATGAACATTCATGTCTTACTTGAGTTACGAATCCATAACCATCGGTGCAAAGGCCCAGACTCTCTACCAGTTTCTTCACCTGATCGTATAACTTAGTAAATTAAATAAATTTGTTTATACAGGATCCGACAGAATGATATAACTATTTTTAAACAGAAATAATAAGTGCCACGCAGATCTCGTTCAACATATAGTTTTACCGTCATACAGAACCAAGTTTGTCATTTACATTCACCTTAACACACGATGCCTTGGTCCACTTTTTAAGTTGATATCGACCAAATGCTGCAATATTCTCGGGTGTCCGACCGCTTCGAGGACGAGTGCGTTATTTCCGTTTTGACACTGAATCGTTCTGTCAGAAATGGTGTTTCCACAACAACATAAATAAATTTATTGATCAAAATTAATTTGTCAAAAACGTAATTGCAAATTGCTTGGGAGATAACAAACTAAGTTATTCTCCGGAACCACTCAATTACGCAACCAACCCCCCAAAGCAAGAAACCAACCAATTACGATCATGGGCCCAAGGGTAGTGGCAGATTTAATACCCATAAAATAAAATATTTTATTAGTTTTGTGATAAACACTCGTAGACTCACTACGTGGAAGGAAACGCGTCTGATTTTCGTGTTCGGAACACTTCCGTGTACACTTCATCGCGACTGCGTCACTATCACGTAATAGTATTTTTTGAAATAATTATCCACCACAAACACGAATTGTTCACCACTTCACGCCTTATTGACAACTAATGTCATAGTAAGTGCTAATCAAAGATACAAGACACCAGTACCGTCTGAATATACCGCGCGTATATTGGCTAATTCAAAAAAGGGATATCATTTTGCTGTGCGATGTTACACTTGAAAGAGAGAAATTCATTCCTTTCAAATAACGGTGAATGTGCAGGGTTGATTCAGACCACGCTGTCCAACTAGAACAAGAAAAAACATGAATGAAATAACCAGGAGTCGTCGAGCGTTCTGCAAACGAACATTCGAACCACTACATCATTCAGGTATCACCGGTTTCATTTTTCAACAGAAGAAAACATATCCCTTTCCCAGTGCCACAAGGTTCTTTACGAGATTTTTCACTTCAGAAGATTCAACTTTCCTCTTCTGGAGACTGAAATGTACGAAGCGATGTGTATACAATTGCTCGGGAATATGTATATATTCATATATATATTGCGAATGGACCAAGGCATTCTGACATCGTTTCTTCCATACTTCTTTCATCTTTTCTCCATGAATTCTTTTTCTCTCCTCTGTCCACTTGGTTCCTGGTTTCTTCGGTGTCTCTTTTTCTGACTTTACTATCCACTTTTCTACCTTGTTTCTGAAAATTTTCCTGTCAATAACATCACTAGCATCTATTTGCGCTTTTTGTAAATCCAATTTAACTTGTGTAATCCATGGTGTTGTTGATATGACCTTTTGTATGTAAGTAAGAATCCTATTGGTGAGTCTTGATGGAGGAAGTCTAGTAATATGTCCGTAGAATTTTAATCTTCGTTTTCTTATATCTGCTGCCAGGTTTGAGATATTTTCTGTGGTTTTTATTGATTGTAATCGGTATCCTTCTTCTGTTAATTTTGAACCTAAAATCTTTCTCATAATTTTCCGCTCTTCCTTTAGTATCTTTTCTATGTCACATTTTGTGTGGAGTGTAAGTGTTTCACTGGCATATAGTGCTGCTGGTTTAATTACTGTGCAGTAGTGCCTGATTTTTGTGTTAGGGGAAATGCATTTCTTATTGTAGATTTCATGTGTCATGCCATATGCTCTTTTCATTTTCTGTTGTCTCATCTTTTGTGCAACTTTCTCTCCTCCTGTTGGTTCCAAAACCTCACCTAGGTATTTAAAATGTTTAACTTTCTTTATTTTTCCATATTTTGTGTTCAAATATTTTATGTTCAATTTTGTACAGAAATATTCTGTCTTTTGGAATGAAATTTGTAAACCTACTTTATCTGCACATTCCTTCAGAATCTCTATTTGTTTTGTTGCAGTTTCTTCAGTATCTGCCAGTATGGCTAGATCGTCCGCAAATGCTAGACAAGATATTTCTATTTTGTCTTTAGGTCTTCCGATATGGATTGGTTTCCAATGTGCTTGATTTTTTAGTTCTTTTTCCCATTCCTTAATTACCTTATCCAAGACTAAATTAAAAAGGAGTGGAGATAGTCCATCACCTTGACGAACTCCAGTTTTGACGATAAAGGGTTCAGAAATTTCCCCCATGAATTTAACTTTAGATGTAGTATCTGTCAGTGTTTCTTTTATGAGCTGTAGTGTTTTAGAGTCAAGTCCCAGTTCTTCTAAAATGTTAAACAAAGCTTGACGGTCAACTGAGTCATAGGCTTTCTTAAAATCCACAAATGTGCATACTATTGGGGCGTTTCTAATTGCTTTGTGTTTTAATATTGTCTTTAAATTAAATATCTGTTCGACGCATGAGCGACCAGGACGGAAGCCTGCTTGGTATTCACCAATTTTGTGTTCCAGCTGTTCTTGTGTTCTTTTGAGCAAACAGGCTGAGAGAATTTTGTAGGTTACTTGTAGAAGTGATATTCCTTTATAATTGTTGACATCTGTTCTGTCTCCTTTTTTATGTAAAGTGTGAATAAGGGCGCATTTCCAATCCTCTGGTAATTTTTCTGTTTCCCATATGTTGTTTATGATTTTTGTAAGTTCCTGCAATGTGTT